>JBCEWB010816972.1:0-16255 GCA_039654565.1 Peronia peronii
CAGCTTTCGTTCTTCAAAAGTTGGTAGTCGAAAGCGTGGAGGAGTTGTATTGCACTGCGTTTGTCCCCTAAAGCGGTCATAGTGTTATCACATCACTGCAAACAGCACAAGAGCGAGAGTAATGGAGATCTTTGACTTATGTCTCTTGCATGGCACCCCGCTGGTATTTTGTCACGAGAACAATGATAATGATAATGTTCAGATAAGATAAGATAAGACAAGAGACAAGATAAGGTAAACCTTATATATTTATCCTCAAAAGGAAATTCTATTTACAATTGATGAGGCACAGAACATAGATCTATGCAGGATACATTCACACTCGCAATGAGAGTGCACCAAATGTACAGTGCACTCTTCCTGAGTATTTGAACTGATTGTAAAGTGAGTGCATAGAGATTTCCCGATTTATGTTAAGCTTTGGTACACAGGCCTCGTGACATAGGACAGTGATGTACAGTATGCAACATGTTCAAATACAACTTGCATTAATTTGAAAAGACTTTTTATCGGGTTACTTCATATTCACTGAAACGAAGTACAGTCACTGTGGTTTACTCAGATATTTTAAAGCAAATAATGTCAAAAAAGAATCATAATTTTTTTTTAATAAACAGTGTTTCCTCTTGAAACGCTTTTTGTGAAAATATATTAGATTTTTAAACTTAAAAATTGCCCTCTCGCCATGTTGTTACAACTTGAGGTAACATTATTCTGGCTCCAGAGCAATTAACTGGAGAATAAGTTATTGTTATATAGTGTGCGCTGTTGTTTGTCAATTTAGATCCGGCAGAGACGCCAACTTTAGTGAACCGCTTGTCACTGTTTTTTCCTAGCAGTACATGAGACAATGATCGTCCTGAGTCGCGAACGATTAACTAGAGGATGCTTTATTCTTTGTTTGGTCTGTTTTTTTGTTGTTGTTTTTTAATCGAGTGAGCCAATTCAGTTCACAATGCACCAGTCCTTTTCATCATGGGAAGAGAAGATGACACAGGATATTATTGAATCAGCTCCGTAAATGAAGATCATAACATAAACGAATTGTTTAGAAACTCTTAATGTTCAGTGTTTAGAGTGCACAATTTGACAATTCTTAATGGTTATGGTTTCGGGTTGTTTGTAACTTGTAATCCATTTGGTTTTGTTGGTGCAAAACAAAACTGAAACTGTATGGTAGTTTTTATTGCATCAAACATTTATTTTGCTTCCTTTGCCTCTCGCTGTTAGATAAGGGTATATAAAAGGTAAATGGGGCCATTGTGTGGAATTTTACTTTGAGAGATTCTCAGACGAGAAAGAGAAAAAGAAAAATTTAACAGCATAATGAAACGTCTTCTGCTATATATATAAAGAAGAAATACAGAAAAAATGAGAAAAGTAACAATTGTTGTCGCAGGTGTGAGCGTTTTACCAGGTTGATCCCAACCCAAAGATAACGGTTGATAACAGCAGGAAGTCGGACAGAGAGAGGGAAACCCTGTGCAGAGGATAAGACCAAGAATGTAATGGACTTCTGCATTGGTTAGTCAGGTCTTACCTGTCCATTGTATTATACTGTATGGTTGACAATCACATACGATAGAGTCCAGTCCTGCACTTTGTTCATTAGTGTTCATACCGCACCGTGGAATCTCAGGCGAGAGTTTCGTCCGATACGCACACATACACGGCCGCTTTGCACAGTAGTTGGTTCTGACCTTCATTGCTTTACAGTTCTGCCTTTCATTTTCATGAGCTTTCGACTAACTGGCCTCAGTTAGGCCTATCTGTGGTCATACTTTCTCTTCTCGTTGTTGTTCGTTGATGCTACATTCCTGGCATGAAGTTTTTGTTGTTTTTCAGTATTTTTGTAGCGAAACTTTGGACGGCCAAAGCGTATCGCTATGTATGCGCTCACGCGATAAAAACAAACAAACAAACAAAATCACTTCCAGTGCAGACAGAGATTTCGGAACAGGGTGGGGAATAAACATTTCGGCCTTCATTGCTCTGGTCAGACTCAGTGGGCCAAGGCCAAACCATTGAAGCAAAGCAAACACAAAAATGCTGTCTTTGGCACTCATGCAGCTTCAGATTTACAAAGGTCTCAGTGGGTTGTTAATGGCTGGGGTGTTGAATGTAAGGAGAAAAAAAAAAGGCCAAACTGAGGACAAATAAAAGGCCTTATCTGGCGTTTGTATTTCATATCGATTATGTGATAACCTCTTACTAGGCTCCCTTCTGCTTAACAAATAAACTTAAGAATATGTTAGCTCCACATATTGCTCACTCCATCACACAAAAAGCTCAAAAGGTTTATGACAAAAAAATCTACAAATCCTGCCTACTGAGCATCCTACTGTGTCTAGTGAGCATTTTGGGAATCCCATGGGCCATAGGGATGTACGCTATAACGCTGACTTTTTACTTTTTTGTTGGAAACGATTGCTATCACAGTCTTTATATTAGTTCGATCGGTATGACTCATCGAGACATCTGTTATCCTTTACCGTTTCACTGCCAGGATTTTATACTCTCAACCTGACTGTTGTCTCCTATAAGTTAAGATTGATGGTCCCACGGAGAGATATTCACAGTGCTTTAGAAATGTATCATCCGAGATAAAGTTTCCAAGGAAAGTTCCACAATGTGAAATGATTGTCATATTTTCGATGATAGCAATACCGGTAGTGAACGAGTTAAAATGACAGTGATAAATAAATAGTATTTATAGAGTGTTTATTCCGGTACAGCACCGGTTCTACTACATTGGTAGGAACAAATACAATAGAAGAAAACGAAAGAATCACTTTCAGTGTTGTAGTATAATGTTATATAAACTACTGCCGGGTGTTACAGCATGGGATGTCTGATATCAATAAATTGATTTAACTATAGTGTTGTTTTATTATAAAGATGTGACATGTGCTCTCTCTATTTTTTTACCAGCAGTTATTTCAAGCGAGCTCTGTGTGATACGAAGCCTAGTGGGTTGCAAGACATGGGTAGAAATTGTCAATAGTGCCGGTCTTTGGCTGCCTTAGTTCACTGCTCCAGCTGATTCACAGGGCTAGGATATGCCAAAATACCTCGTTATCCTTTATTGTTCTGGCCTGGTCCCGCCACGACGCCAGGTACTGATGATGCACCCCTGTGAACTAAGTGGGTGAAAAATACTATGGTAGGAACAGGTAAACTGGCCAAAGTATTGTAATGTTCTTTTGTACCTTTCACACTCATAGAGATGAGAGTCGTAGGGAATCCTTACCTAATGCTGAGGACCAAACGTAAAGATCAGGACTGGCGGAATTGATAATCTTATCATTGCTATGTTTTATTGTGGTTGTAGATATTTGCAAGATTATGAGCATTAAATCTTTTACAATAGATTTCGTGATACTCAGACGATATTTAACCTCTATTAACGGCCATCGGTAGGCGCAAGTACTGAACTATGGTTTGCAGGATCTGACTATCACACTAACTGTGGTTTGCATGCTTTGAATACCATATGATCTTTCAGTATTCTCTGAACTGCAAAGGTTAAAGCAAGGTGGAGGATACCGCACTCCTTGAAAGCATAGGGTGGGTTTAGAGGGCGTTGTTTTCGAACTTAAGATGGTTACAAGGGCACTTCAATGAAAACAGAGAAAGCATGGCCTAATGAACACAGCAGCTGAAGTAAGAAAAGCAAAATAAAAACATGATTACTGGAAACAATTCAGGTACGACAATCAGTTACAGGATTTGAAGGATTAATATATCATATTATTTCACCATTTTTAAAAATGATTTCCAAATACTTGAGAATTATGTGAACATCATGTGAAGTCAATTGCTTGTGGTGTATTTACATTCCTAGTTTTTACAGAGTGGTGTCTCACGGAAATGGACGGATTTGCTGATATTTAAATAACTGATTAATTCTCATAGATGTGATTGGTAGACTGCAGAGCTAAAGACTGTCTGGCAGACAGAAAGATTGCGTTCCCGGCCCATTCCCTTCCCAGTTAACACTTGCATTTCTTTCTCTTTGCCTAGAATTCCTTCAATAATAAGATTAAGATGCTGAAAGCTTTGGAAAAATGTGTTCCTGATGGCATTTCCTTAAAGATGCAAATACTTCGGTTCGACCGAAGCAAGTGGAATGGTTCTCATGCTAATTCTTCGAACATAACGGCATTTAAATACCTAATGTTTTATTTCATAAAGAGTCACTTTGTGGAAAGCCTCAAAATCCTAATAAAACGACCCGCTGTGAGTGCAAGATTGCAGAGTGCAGAGACGAAACCAGAATGCTAAAATAACTATCTGTTAGAGAATAATCTTGGGTGAAGAAGATTAAAGGTCTTAAAGATTCCACATTAAACTGAGACAGTGCTACATGGCTACATAATAATGTACAACAAGAATTTGTAGAAGACAGGGAACAAGATCCTCAAAATGGATATATTTGAAAAGAAGTACTTTCAAACGTGCTGGGTTTTTTAGGCTCTGCATGCATCTTGAAAATGATTATGTGCCGTCCTATCCATAGGGGGAAGGGGGGGGGGGGATCATAAACAGACATGTATTGTCAAAACGTTTTATTATGCTTATGGGACTGAAAATTAGACATGAACAGGGATAGCATCTACAGCATCGGGGTCATACTGTAACTTCGAGGGCCAGAACAGAGGTGGATATTCTTACGATGATCAACTGCAACCTTGCAACTCTTGAGCCAACATAGACTCAGGATAATCAGAGGGTGACTGGATGCCTCTTAGAGTAGCACAAATAGCGATTAGGGCGTCTCGTTGTACAGACTCTCTTTAAATAAAGGATGTATATCTGGCTTATAGTACAGACGACACCACAATGCTCTTTAGACAAGTCATTCACTTATCTCCCTGCAGAAATTCCATTCTGAGTTCATCGCTAAAGTCCCTTTAAATACTTTAATGGAATATTCATATCTGAAGCATCTTAACGTTCTCCTTCAGTTCTCTTTCTTTCTCCCTATGTAACCAGGAATAAATTTATATTGAGATCAATGTTTCATGATATAAAATAAAAACAGGCTAGCTCTTAAGTAACCTCAGCCTAGGACTCTTTGGTCGGAAATAGAGTTTGATCACAACCGAATGTTTTCACTTATGAACTTAAAGTGCTTTTAAGATAACCAGGACATAAAGTGTAAATAAATAACACAAAAACGATGAGACTGAGACAAAAAAGAAAAAAAAATCTGAAGAGTTCCAAGACATTACAAGCCAGCATCGGAGTAACGACAATTAGTTATCTGATGATATTTAAGACGGCTTTGCAAAATGGCGTGTTCTTGGGTGGGACTTAGGAATCCGAAGATCAATTCTATCCCGAAATCAAATTGATTTCGAGTCATAAATTTGAAATTGACAATATGTGCACCATTTCTATTTCCCACTGCTGTGTCCTTGAATGCCTAGAATAATATCAGATTCGCATTCTCTTTTTAAAAGTCTTTTATTTGGTACGACTGGACACATTTCTTGATCCTAAACAATAGACTTTATACGAAAATAACATTCTTAATTATCATAGTTTGAAATATTTAGAAATGCAGTGCCAGCACAAGTAAAGAGCGGGAAACACACAGGGGTATTTAACACCCAGAACGACAATAGATTGGATAAATGTGTAAGATGCATGCAGTAGCTTCCTTTCATATACGTTATAATTCAAGTTGAAATTTCATGTTCCAATGTACGGTTTTGTTAAGCTTTTCAACCTCCAGTCGTGGTGGTTATCTCAACTGTACAAAAACGTACAAAAATGTAAGTTTGCAAGCTCAATATGCTCTGGTCAATTGATGTCTTAAACGTATTCCATATATGACCTATTGCCAAGCAAGGAGTGTTGAAATCTATCATGACAATTTCCACTGGATGATGTCACATTCAACGAAGCTACAATAAATTTGTAATTGCTCAATAATTTATCAGACATGTTGCATTGAGTTTCTGTTTTCAATATATTTCTTGTTAAATAAAGGAAAAATAATAGAGCAGATTCCGTTTTCCGCTTTCTCAGTCTGATATCACTTTCATACGATAATTTGACAGGAAATCAAGATTCGAGAAACAAAGTCGTTAACTTTAGCTTGTTAGCGCTTTTTCCATTGCTTTAAAAACGCCCATACAACCGACATGTCTTTGTCGAACACTAAAAAGAAATATAGGAATTTATTTGAATAAAGATACCATATATCCTCATTACCTGCGATTTGCCATAAGTTTGACAGGAAAACGTATGTTATGTTAAACATTTTTAAAATGCATAGCATGTTCATCAGACCTGCGTTCGAGTAAATTATAAAAAAGAATAAAGAGCTTTAGCATGTCCTGTAACATTTGAAGTGAAAACCCAACATTCACTTGCTTTCTGTCATATTTTATTACCCTACTCTTCGATGCCCTATTTCATGATAGATTTTTTCACTTAATTTACACTATGATTTTGCAATTCAATTGTCTAAAAAAATAGTTTTTTGTAACCAATTCCTCTGAAAGTTTGCGTGCTCATAACTAAGTCATTTATGTATGCTGTATTCACTACATTGATAAGCTAGATAGGCAGAATGCTTATATTTCTTACTTGTATCACATGACCTATAGGATTTTCTCTTATTTGGCAATGAGTCATATATCATCGCCATAAGTCTGCATGACTGGGCGAGCTTGTAATTGATAAATTTTGTCGGAAACTGAAGTGGTCAGATCGTTAAGGCTGTTGCTGCCGTTGTCAGCGCATGTTTGTGTAACTGGGCTTGTAGCCGCCTCCTCACCTAATTCATAGGGACAGGTGGAGGTAGTTGTGCTCGGAAGTGGTAACCACTAGATCTAATCAGGAGGTTCAAGGACATGACTAGATAGCCTTGGTAATCTCCGTCCAGCATTGGACCAGGATCTATTGCTCAAATTTCTTCCTGTTTCTCTCCTCTTAGTAACTATTCCCGACTCTGTATCTCTCAATGGGCATGTGAGTCTTGAAATGATGCCAACATTTAGTATCATGCCTGTGCCTCTTGATATCTAACACAGTCTGAATATTTCCAGTGTGTCTGATT
Source organism: Peronia peronii (assembly GCA_039654565.1). Classification (NCBI taxonomy): domain Eukaryota; kingdom Metazoa; phylum Mollusca; class Gastropoda; order Systellommatophora; family Onchidiidae; genus Peronia; species Peronia peronii. The sequence goes on from JBCEWB010816972.1 coordinate 7,073, forward strand.
TCTCGATTGCCATCGTCAGCCCAGTACAAGTGCCTTCAACTATGGCCCTAAGATCAATGAATTTCAAAAACTGTTTAGTAAGATCATTAGCATTCACTGTAATTTATATTCCTCATTATTAAAAGATCTATAGCCAGCATTCCTTTAGCCTTCATTTGTTTAAAGTTATAATCTTATCAACCTATCATTTATATGCGTGCATATGTTTGTGTTTGTATGTGTGTGGGCGTATATGTGTGCGTGTGTGTGCATATGTGCGCGAGCGCAGGTGTGTGTTTGCATGTGTGTGTGACATCAGATGAAAGACGATTAAAAAAAATCAACATACAAATTTGCTCTGGTGCCGGCAACCTAAATCAGCTAAATGGCTTGAACTGTTTGATAAAAGTTTGCAGAAATACCGGGAAGCCAGATATTAGGTTGATTTCACCCAGTTAGGGCAAAGTGGGACATCTTGATCTTATAGCAGGCAGGAGAGCGGATGATGGAAGAGCATAGCAATGCTGTCACTCATCTGACAAATCCCCGCTCCAGATCTCCACCCAGCTCTCTAATGACAAATCCTGATCCTTGATGGTACCCGATGTGCCCCCCTGACCCATGTACCTATCAGGCGAAAAAAAAAAAGAAAGAAAGAAAGAAAGAAGGAAAAGAGAACAAAAAGAAACACACCAGCTTGCAAAAAATAACCCTTGCTGCCTTCAGGTTGGTGACTGGCAGGCCTCTCTGACGGATCGATCATGACGTTTGTAACTGCACTGAACCGCCTCGAATGTAACGTCATTTATACCATAATTTTGTCACAACGTAACTGGCTGGAACTTGCCACTAGAGGAGAAGCAGTTCTGTTGGCCGCACTCCAGGCCTGGCCAATCGTTTATGTCCCTTAGGAATTAACAACATCGTCAAGAACGTAATGGGTGGCGGTTTTCATTCACTCTAATTTTCAGGTAATCAGACCGAAACTTACTTGCTTCATTAAAGATGTCCCAACGCACCACTGATTATACACTTTTCATCTCACTATACGTCAACCATTTTGCTCACCCACCCAATGCAGAATAAGACTTGCGATTTTTTTTTTTATATTTGCAAGTTTATAACCTAAAAATATTTCAGATCGATTTTCATTTAGTTGAAAAACAACTGAGGATAGATCTGAGTAGCACATTTCCATCGCAACTGACCAGTCCACATTGCAGAGAACAACTGAGGGTCAAAGACAGCCTACAAAAATAATATTAAAAAAATAGACCAATACAGTTGCACTTCAACTTTAGTTACTGCACTCATCAAACATCAGCAGATTCAGTCAAGAAAAACACTGCAGGAGCAAAAGAGGACAGCCCATTGAAGTACTGGCCACTATGGGACAAGCACAGAATACATCTGCCCCAGCTATCTGTATAGATGAAACGAACCATAGTTATTTAAGAGCTGCTCATAGAGGCCTGCACATTAAAAGCTGATATAATCCGGAATGTTGCACTGTACAATCAATCGGGACCCTTTTAGATTTCAAAACTAAGAGAGACGTATTAGCAAATTAATTTTGCGATAAGATTATCAAATTGCAACAGAATGTTTGCTTGATTTTGCCTTGGTGTGAAACTATTCGTGGCATTTTGGTCTATGCATGACATTTTTATGTGACATATTTGTTTGTATGAATGTATGTTCGTATTATGTCTCATCAACTGTGAAAGGGAATTTCCTTCTGGGGACAAATACGGTTTATAATTTTTTTTTACCTGCTTCCGCCTAATCCGCAGCCAGGTTCATCATGTCTGTAGCCTGTGCCGGGGATTTCTTATGTGAACTATTTACTGCCTTCCGCGCATGTAGGAAGAATATCGCCTCGAGACTCAAAAATTTTAACAACATTGAGAAAAAAAAACAAAAAAAAAAAGCATCTTGCATTCCTAAAAATGTGAGCTAGTCTACACGCTTTGAAATTCTTCAGCTTACAATGACCCGGATGTTAAATTCTTTCTCTTCTCTTTCGTCTTATTCTGTCAATGTCATGACCTGTTTTATTCATAAGATGACAATCTAATGAGTATGAAACGAACAAACAATTCTGCTCCGGGTCACAGTGCCACGTGCAGTTCTCAAGTTCTTTTGTTGTGGCGGCTATAGCACATCAGCTGCAGTTGCAAACGTTTTGTCAATAGATCCAGCTGAGCACTTTCCAGGACGCGTCTCTCTAGCGTAATCTTGGGTTTTAATGTAATTTCTTTGTCCTCTTCATCTCATGCTCTGACTCCAGTTACAAAAGTTGCATACAGACAAACACGTCGGAAATCTCCTATAGCTAATCTCTTCGTTTCTCCTGTCTTAACACTACAAGATTTTAAAAAAACCCCACTGAAATCCTTAAATTTATTTCATGATATTTATTCATGCTTAAGAAATAACAGGTTAGGCCCAAAGTATAATCTAAAAAGGGTATCATGTTATTTGTTATGTAAAGGAAAAATATAATGAGCAAAATGAAATGAAATTGAAAAATCCTTGGCATAAACTACAGAGACCATTTAACAAATCCACAAGAGAATCCAGGAATATAGGACTTAACTACATTGAAGAAACCCAAATTGAAATGGTACGGCCGTGTGTCCCAGTCATCAGATCTTACAAAAAGTACCTTTCAAACAGTCAGAGGCAGTCACAGAGAAGGAAAACAAAAGAAGAGATAGGAAGACAGCATCCGTGAATGGAAAGGAATGATATTTGCTGAAATATAAAGAGCAGTGGAAGAAGTAGAAAGTTTTAAAATATTAGTGGCTGCATGTTCATGTACATCACTGGCAGGGGAAAAGGTATAGGTAATAGATATAATAAGCGAATCACCCTTGATACGTTTAGGATTAACTTATATTCGATACCACTGGTTTGTAATTAATATACCAAAAACGCTTCTTCTGTTGGAGTAGTTTTCTTGTATTGATCTGAGTCTGAAAGGAGGCAATGTTATTATCACGAAAATAATAATGATAATAATAATAATAATAACAATAATAATAATAATAATAAATACATGAGCAGAACACTGGCCCAGCCTTTATCAGTCAGAATATAAGCTTTCAGAGAACTGAAAATAACCTCTCATAGTATGTTGTTGCCTAAATTATTTTATTGTACATGCGTCTTTCTGTGGGTCAACATAATATTTTGAAAAAATAAATCAAATAAATTTAAGATCTAAATTATCACGTCTGCATGATTAGTTTCTATCATTCAACTCCCAAGATGCGCTCATTTTTTAAATTATTTTTTAAAGTCTAATTTGCCAAACTCAGACGATTTTACCAATGGAATGTGACCGATGACAGATAAATTGGCTGCAAAACTGGCACTAAATTAACTCTAAAAGTGTCAGAGGGCTGACGAGGTCCAAGACAGACTCTTCATATTTTACACTGAAATTCCTTTCCGAACAACATTAGAATGTCATACCACAGTATTCATATTGTATCTCCTAAAGGCTTCAAATATTCATCTTTTAGATATAAATATAAGAATACAATTTTTACCGACGCCGTTACAGTTAAATTAGGCAATAGTTGAATCAGAACCTGAAAGTATCTGAGAATCGGTCTGATCAAGGACTTTTACTCTATGCTTCGTGTCTGAATGACTTTCCACGTAACATACAACAAAGTGCAATAATGGACTGTGGCATAAAACTCTCATTTCTTCAACATTAGGCCTATAGAAAGACCGTGTTATACCAGCGATGTCTACTGACATTTTGAAGGTTAAGCAAACCAGCCCCGCGTTCATATCCTCCGGGGAGAGGTGCCAAAGGAAGAGAAATAGACACAATGGAAGGGCAGGAAAAGAAAAAGGATGCTCTCTCGTGGAATGAAAATGTATTTAATTTTTTTTTTAGAACAAATCCAATTTGACCTTACGCTTCGGGATTTCATAACAAGGTGTCAGCCAGTCCTTCCACCGCCCCTTTCCACTCCCACGCCTACAACTTTCGCTTCTCCTTCTCTCCCCCTCTCTTACTTCTAATTGATTTTTTCTCACTATACCAAACAACAAGCTAAGACTAAGAGTGAGAGACAGGAAAGAAAAAGGTTTGCTTCTAGAACCACAACATCTTTCACTGCCAAGATTACAGACACTCAGATTGTGAGTAACCAAGCAACTTTGCGTGGAAAAAACACAAAAACTCCGCAGCACTTCGGATGTTCATTTCTCAGTAACGGATGAACTTTAATGTTTTCAACACAAAGGAGAAACAAAATCCAGCTCTTTAAACATTAAAAAAAAAATGAAGCTATAATGAGATTTCTTTCGGAAACAAACTTAGAACACAAGCAGAGTGGACATGAAGCACTACTGGGTCATGTGTCACCTAAACACTCCCAGAGCATGTGAAAGTCAGTGAATTTTTACACCTGAACGTGTCCGAGAAGGGTGACTTGGTGATATTGACGCTAAAGGGTACAGCGGGTGAACACACAAAGATTCTGGCATGAGAGAGTTGTGTCCTCGGCCTGGCCAGCTTGACCCATTGCTGTGACAGATGTATGGGCAAATCTCATCTGACAGATGCGTGTTGCTGGATTGGAATGTCAGGACTCCAGGTGTTGCTTGACGAGCAGGGAGACACACCAAACGGGACGTGCACGTTCTGGCTAGCTATGCAATGTTTTGCACCGTGAAACTAGTCGTCGTGACTGGGGGTTATTCTCGCATCAGGTAAAATACATACCGAAAACAGTAGAAAAGATATAAGTAGGCAGATGAAAAGATGGACTAACAACATCCACGAGTAGACTGGGTCTCGTTTGCGAACACTCTATATCTATGTCCTAGCCCACTACATGACGGATAGAGAAGACTCGTCGGGATGCGTAGCGATGATCTGATACGTAGTTAAAGACACAGGAAAAGAGGATGAAGGTAAAATACAGTCTCACTTTGCTCTTTGTGTGATATATCCGTACTTACAGAAAGTCAACATCTACTCCTATCAACCACATACCTTATCTTTCAAGTCATAATAAACCAGATGTTTTCGAATCAGAATGAGGTCCGGACATTATAAAAACTTATAGTACCAGCTCCACCTTAGAATCTTCCTGATTTAACTTGGGAACATGTTTATTTTACTACCGTGACACAATAACCAGCCTCTGAATATACTCTTTAAAATCCTCAATACTCCTTTTAGACATGACAGCATACGAACAATCGAATTGAATCTTTGGAGAAAATACAAGAACAAAAAGAAACTAAAAGAAAAAAAAACAAGTAATGAACTAGGCGTTGTAGTGCACCATTAATCTATAATCTGTGAGGCATATCGTCTCTTTCTGACAAAGGCTGACACCACTGGACTTGTGACGCAGCTTCATACGTAAAATTCTAGTTGTTAGTCGACTGTGGATTTTTAGGCGTTCAGTGCTTTTTACGTGTTGTATCCTGTAGTTCAGTTTGCTACAAGGCATTCGTTTCACATTATCAATCATTCATGTATTATTCTTCGTCTGATTCAGATGTATACAGTTTTAAAGATTGAGTCGTTTGTCCTCATTATACAAAAGTAAGGTTGAGATTGGGCTGCTGGTCATTTCACGCACAATCTATCTAGAAGAACAATGTCAACCCACTTGTTATGTTAATTGAATAATAAAGTCAATCCATTCTGAACATTTTATTGTTAATCTATATTCAACTCTCTGTTTTCGACCAAAATAGGATTATTTCCCTTTTATTTCAGCCATTATTCCGACAAATTTCATTGGGGTATTCATTGTTTATTCAGAAAAAAAAAACAACAACAAAGAAAACAACAAAACCAGCCGGTTGTCTGCTAAAAAGAATAATTTTTATGTCCCTTGACAAAACACCTTTCCCCTGAAATTTCTGTTTCGAGAAAATGTATTTATTATTGTGAAATTTGTCTTAACGCGTAGCGAATAAATTACAGTTGTTAGGACATGGGGTGATGTACAAAGTAGTCTTTAACTTTGGGGAAAGTTAGAACTGTATAGGTGGAGAAATAATTAAACAGTGATGGAAAAGCTGTTTTGTCAAAATAGTTTATATTACTCGAACAGTTTATCGGCTATGTGGCATTTTCTTGTGCTCTTTTCGTCATCATTATTGGTGTGTTGTTGATCTTGCGGTTTTGCTTATTGCATGGGGCGATATTGAGATAAAGAGGGAGCTGTAGGGAAAGAAATCATTTATCAGGATGACTGAGCAAAGTTATATCTATATCGCTGCAGCTTAAAAGTAAGGGACTTTGACAAAACGCCGTATTCACCATATAATAATCGTGTAAAGCTCAACGAATCCGTCACTTCTCAAACCATAGTATTTTTCGAAATGAAATCTCCTCTTCAAAAAAAAGTCTACTCTATCCAGATCTAAAGTAGGCCCTTGAAATTTTCATTTTCAGACCCAATAAATCACAAACGAAGAAAACAAAGTTTGATCAGCATTCAAAACATGCTAGTCAGGCAGAGTGCTGCGTGCAGAACGAGTTTTGTTTAGACCAGTTATGCATCTTTGCTCCTTTAGCACTAATAGGGAACAGTCGGGCTATCCAGCCGAGGTGTCTATGAAAACAAAAAGTAATGGCTGAATGAAAACCCAAAGCAAACATCTAAACAAGAAAAAAATGTACACGTTTTGTTTGAGTTGTGATCAGTTTAATCGCCTACAGTACCAATATCGAAGTGCGAACGATTGCCATACACTTTGGATCTCAGGGCAGTGTCGCGCTGTCCCAATGCCAAGCAAAAATAGGCCCATATTATTTTAAAAATCCCCATGAAAAACAAGGATTCTCTACTAGTTCACCGTATTTGAACATTTTCCCTATATCTTCAAGTATAACATCGAAAAACATTATATTCATTAAAAATTGCAGTTGTTTTTTTAAATATGTTATAATATCACATAACTATGTTCAATTTTCTCGAAAGTTTTGGAGGATAAAATGTTTTGTTGAAAAAAAAACAAACAAACGTTATTTAACCCTCTAGAGCTCGAAAGCTGGCTAGAGATGAGTGATAATTAAGTCCAAATACTATACTAAAACTCCGTAGCCAATAAAGTAAGAGATTGTTATAAACATGCAAAACTTGTGATTTTTCTAGATGGAGAGTATGTTTCTACCGTTAAAACCTTATGTCAGTATAAGTCACTATTTGATTTATCACATCGACTACACTGAGTCATATAGGGTTAAAGTGGCTTGGTAGACCAGCCATGGGGACTCTGATAGTCAACACAGAGAGACGAGACGCTGGCTATCATACACAGTGAGCTGGCTGGTTTATGCCTATGTCGGAGACCAGGATTATCTCCAGATAACGAGAGGCTATGAAAGCGCTAAAGCCAGACATTTATTGCCTTGTCTGCAGCCATTACTACATCATCAGTCTCCCAGACATCTTCCCCTCTCTTCCTTCACCCTCCTCCTTCCTCTACTTCTCCGTCTCTTTGTAACATTCCCACCCACCACTGAGAATCTCTGCCTCTTTCCTGGCCCCAGCTTTTCCAGCAACGTTTGTCCTCCCAATGCTTCTCCAGGATTCCTGGTAAATAGGAAGACGGATCATAAACTGAAGGAGGTGGAGATGGGTTGGTGAGAGGGGAGGGGGGGGGGGGGGGGCTGGAGAGGAGAAGAGGAATCTAGAGTCATATTCACAGCCCAGAATGTTGCAAATCTGCAAGGGAGAGACATCGATCTTTATAGTCAGTCTCCTAAACACGATGTCTTACCTGCTTCTCAAACACATCGAAATAACTTGCTCTTTGACGGACCACAAGATGCCCCTAATGGCATATCAAGATATCTGTAGCTGTCGATTTTACTCGTATTAAGAAAAGATTAAGGGGGGGGGGGGGGAAAGAGTACTTCCAGACCATATTTTAACCATTTACAGATGTTGTTTGTTTTTTTTTCAATATAAACAGTATATTTTCCAATTGTACAATGATTATAGTATCTTTTTAGAATAAAATAAAAACATGGTATTTTTGTTTTACCCAAATTGATGAATTCCTACTCGCAAGTCGCCTTAAGGTTTTTAGCTATAAGTATTACTGCTCTTCTCTTTTTTAGAATTACATTTCTATGGAGTTTCATGTGCACCAACCTGTGGCCAGGTAATACACCGTATTAGTAATACAGCGAAGGACACAAAAGTTTTAGTTTCAGTTTGTGCCTCAACAAGAAGATAGGAACGCACGAGAACTGTTCCTGGGGATCGCCGTGGCCGAGGGTTAGACGTTTACTGCTTGTCTAGAACGTTGCGGGCTCGAGATAGGGAAAGATTAAAACCTGCTCACTTTTTTTTTCAGTGCTTCCACGGTCCCCTGTCTTCTTGGATAGAGGGGTCCGACGTTTAACCTTTTCGGATAACAGTGAATATATTTCGGAGGTCCCGTGTGTACATTACGCACGTTATAGAACCTTTAATAATCACAAATCGGATGAAGAATATGCAAGAGGCCGCTATCCAGACAAAATTTCTAAACTCCAGATTTCTACCCAAAAATTTCTTCTCACCAAACTGGGTACTTATTTAAAGCCGAGATAATCCAATGTCTTATGACTGAGTGTCGGATGAAAACTACCGCTATTCGCTTACAATAGATTCGTTGCCTTTTTCTTTCCCACCGACTTCGGCAGTACCTCAGGATTCCTGATGCTCTTCTTGCTAATGAATAAATGTATTCTCCTCCTCCTACCTTAGCTCTTTCCGAGGTTTTGAAGTCCATTTGGTGACCATAGACGATTTCGCAACCAACTGTCTCCATTCTCCCCGGTTCTCAGACACCAAACCAGACCATTCAGCAGTTCTGTCCTTCCATTTCTGTTTTTCTGTGTTCCTCTCCTTCTATCTCACTACTCATTCATGTAGAATAGTTTCTGACAATATCCCAAGTTCGTTAAAAAAAAAAAAAAAGAAATTTTAAAAATCGACAGAAAATGTGAATAACTGCTCTAAACTGAGTCCAGAAAGGACAATTAAAATAGAAGAAGAAGATCTGTATGTGTTGATTTTTAAGTTTTAAATTTTCTTTAAACTTCTTAAATGCTCCTGCTGGATCTAATTAACAAGTTTCATTACTGAAAGAAGATATGCCAGTTTCTGAAAAGAGATGTTTGATATCGCCACATCCCAATCAACCGTTTATTTGTTT
>JBCEWB010817083.1:0-16255 GCA_039654565.1 Peronia peronii
ATTTCGGAGGTCCCGTGTGTACGTTACGCACGTTAAAGAACCCTTGGGCAGTTCAAAATCGATGAAAGAGTAGGCTGCGTGCCGCTGTCCGGGCAAACATTTCCAAATTTCTATCCACAAAAATTCTCATTATATTGAACTCGCAAACTTACATTTTTGCACAGCTGAGATAATCACCACAACAGGAGATTGAAAAGCTTAACAAAACCGTAACCGTAAGCTGAGATAATTCTACTTTCTTGGGATAAAAGGCTTAAGAAAAAAACATTGATGCTTAAGAACAAGCCCTCCAGGAGGCGTTCGGTTTGGAACGATTTGGTGTGACAGTAACAGAAGAGGCAGATTTTGAAAAACATTAGGGTAATCAGACAAGCTAGCAAGTTTCCAGGGACATATTCTGAATCAGACAGACATACCAATTACACATACACGAAGTACAGTGACCTAAGGTCAAAGGCAAAATTTAAAAAAAAAAAAAAATTCAGGTGCAGCCCTACCCCTTCCTCCTCCTCCTCCTCTCTCTCTCTCTCTCTCTCTTTTCTCTCTCTCTCTCTTAAATGCAACGTGATTATCAAGAAATAGTGAATATAAAATAAACAAATAGGTCTAGAGAAAAGAGGCAGATGATTATTGGCCAGACCTAGGTGTAAGCTTTACTACCAAGAAATAAACATCGGAAAATGTTTGTAGGAAAATTAGCCCTCATTAAAAAAATTTTTTTTTTAGTCTAGGCTGTATAATTATCAGCAGATTGTATAATGAGTCATAAGATTTCATCAAATCTACATTTAAATAGATCTACACGTACCTCTAGATCTAGATCTAATTTCATATGTTATTGCTCTGTTTTTAGCCCTCTCAAAGATGACAGCAATTACTGTAAGTGATTAAAAATCACTGCAGTCTGGCTTTGGTTTATTGGACGATAATCTTTCCAAAATTAGGTCTACTAGTTGCTACATCTGAATAATCAGCTGACATCGGTCGGACAGAAGATATGTACCTTCCCACTCTTCCGAACCACTGGAAGATACCTCACTGATAGCCTTTGTCAGTGCCATTCATGTGTAATTTCTTATATTCTAATATCCTTCAGAATATTTACATACATCCACCAATTTCTGGTTTCTTCCACTTGTCGGCCATCTTAGTTCAGTGCTTCACTCAACAACACTTCTTGTAACAAACGAGTGACTGATTTTGTATGGATAAAAAAAAAAAAAAAAAAGAAATACAAAAACACAATAGAAACAACTGCTATTGAATGAAATAGTGGTAAATGAAAAAGGGAGCAAATCAATGATTTTGACGTAAAATTACATTTTGTTTATAACAAGCATAATAAAGACATGGTGATCAAACTCGGACACAGTGCCACAGCCATTGTTTTGGGATTCATGAACACTTAGTACAAATGAAAAGAGCGCCCATAGCTACAATTATATCATAGCGTATGAATGTGTGTGTGCGTATATATGGGAATCTCCTTTCTCATCAATCATGATTGAAGTGGATCGCTCAACTTTTTAAGGGAAACAACCATGGAACTATTTTAATTTAACAAAATTTTAGAATTAGCTCCCATAAATAAAGCGTCCCCATTTTTAACGACAGTTGGCAAACAAATAATTCCACTGTTAAAAGTGCATGGCTTGCCATTTTACTAAAATCATTTACATGATGTAAAATTGATGTATGATTTTGACGACATACTTGAGATCTCATTGATTCTTCTCTCTGTCTCTTTTCATTTCATTTCATTTTCCTTTGAGGACTTCAGAAATGTTGTTGATTGATTAGATTGATAGGCTGTGGAGAAGACTGGGGTATTATAGATAAGAACATGCAAATGTACCTTTTTTCCATTTCGACATAGAGCTGCAGTCTCTCCCCCTCCCCCCTCCCCCTTCTTTTTCTCCCTCCATATCTCATAGTCTTCCCTTGGTGATTCATAATGGAAAGAAAAGCTAGATATGAATAAATCGTTTTAATAACATGGTTATCATGAAAGTCTGTTCAGCAATCAATTATTGCAATAGCAAAGTCTTCATACTAATTGGATCAATCTTTCATTTATGTGTGAATGTTAATAAGAATGTTAGCCTACCTGCAATTGCTCTGATATTCGTTAATTGTGAGTTAATTGGACAGGTTTCATAAAGTGCAAAGGTGGCAGGCAGGCAGGCAAGCAGACAGAAAGGCAGGCAGATAGGCAGGCAGGCAGGCTAGCAGGAAAGTGGATCGCGCAGCTGGTCGGTCCATCAATCAGCAAGTAGGTTGGTAAGTAGATGTCAGCTATTTGCCTACCTACATACCTATCTATCTTCTAGGCCTAACCGACCGACTAACTGACCGGCACACTTCCCTACCTGCCCGACTGACTGACGGCCTACTTAGCACATCTCTCAAATCTGTCACGTCTTACAAACGGAAAGGGAAATGGTTGCATGGAGCCGATATTCTCATTAATCTTCACACTCCTTTGGTGGGCATGTAGGTCTATCTGTTAAAATTACTGATTGTTAAACACATTCAACTCTTACACTTTCATGATATTTATGTTATTCAGAATGTTCATGCATAATATATATATATATAGGTATGTATATATATTTATGTATATAGGTTCAAGCAATTAATGTAACAGTGTTTCTTTCCACCGTATCATCTAGGAAGTACTAGGAAATATGGAAGGAAGAGGAAAAAGAATTAAACTCGCTATGAATTTAAAGGGAAGAAAATCTAATTCTGGTTTTCCTATGCCTTTCAACCCGCCCTATCTCGGGGGTGGAAGATCCTAGCAAATACTGTATACTGGTATATGTTTCGCTTTTCAACCTCCAGCGGGAAGTTATCTCAATGACACCTATGTTCATTACGTCACACTTCCTGAGCACCTGATTATTTTAACGTGTATATCATGAAAACAGATAAAATTTGTTTTAGGATTAAGTAGAGTAATTATGGATATGATGAAGTTTATTAGCAAGCGTGAAGTGTTATTAATAAAATGTCTCATTTTCCACGTCCTCCTTCTCTCTCTCTCTCTCTCTCTCTTTACCTCCTTGTCATTCTCAGAGACATACAGACATCATCGTACCTCATGCCTGTCTTTGTGTTTCTCAACTAATTCTCTGTCTGTCTTTCTCTTTGCATCTCTCTCTCTCTCTCTCTCTCTCTCACTCTCTCTCTCTCAAAGACACATACACACACACACATAGATACATACTTTCTCTGTAATAATAGTATCTGTTTTGGTTGTTGTTTTGTTGTTTTTTTGCACCTGCTGCTCTCATTTTCAAGAACCCGCTATCCTCCTCTCTCTTCCCATCGCTCCCTGCCCCGTCTCTCTGCTCACTCTCCCCTCGGCCCGTTTCCTTCTCACGAGGCATGTACACAGTTGCTCTAGGTCCATGTATTTTTAAATGGCACGTTCTCTGCTCGAAGGCGACTGAATCAAATCTTCATAGGCATGTGAAGCTATTGTACTTATTGCCAATAACGTTTGTGAGTGGAATTTTATCATGGAGATAGAGACATATTTATTAGTTCATTGTGTACAAAAATTCTTTTATTTATATAGTGGATTTCTGTTTTTTAAAAACCAACATGAGTTATTGTCAGTGAATCTCTGCATTCGTAAGACATTTCTAAGGTCGTTCTTTGTTGTTGTTGTTTTTTTTCAGTCGCTATAGAACCTCTCATGGTAGATATAATATGAGATGTTTGCTTCAACATAGATATTTTATGAATATATTATAATAACACTTCCGTACAATAAATAAGTATTGTAAAAAATCGAATAGAAAGTAGGCAGAGACGCAGCTGTCCGGGCATAGTTTCCAAAACTTCCTCTGACCAACTGCATGTTTTTAAACCGCTATAATCCTGCTACACGTTCTAACAGAGATCTTGTTCCTCCAGTTGTCACACAATGCATGATAATGCAAAATATATACTTAGGCTATATTATCATAACCGCTATACAATACAAAATAGACCTATTAGAGACCATTCAATTTCACTAATTATACGAATGAAATAATGAAATCTTCATTGCAGGTAAGAGAACGTTACTGTGAATCAAGAATCGTTTGGCCTTGTCCATAATCATTGCGTTATTTGTACGCCTTTCAACCTCTACGGGGTGGTTATCTCACCCAGAAGAACCAGTATGGGCCACAGCAGAAAACTGACCGGACTCTGGAAAGAAGCGAGTACAGGAAAAAAAAAATCGGGGTGGATAAAGAAATTTAAGACTAAAACTCTTCGCTTTGAGTAACAGACTTAACATATTTAGAGCTTATAGAACCTAGATGCCCTCCAAATAATAAAAGTAGTGTTTATGATTAAATTACGGAAAATGAATTAACAAATAAATCGTAACAGTTGATACGAAACGAGGACTATAGGAAGGATTTGTTTTAAATCATCCATGTTTCTTTTCTCACTTCCTTGTTTTCCTTCTTTCGACTGATTCACTGACAAGTATCGGCCCAAATGTGTAGAAATTTCAGTAGGCCTTTCTTTGGTCCCCTGTCCGTGTAAACTATTACGGGTTTTTTATTTAGTTAGTTTTTCTCCGTAATTAAATTATTAACACTTGTCATTACTAAACTTATTAATTATTATTTCGAGAGCAACTAAGTTCAGTAGGCCTAGGCTTTGAAATTAAATAAAGTCTGTCTCACACAATGAAGAGTTTTAGTCATAAATTTTATACTTACCCAGTGTTTCTAATTTTATTTTATTTATTTATTATTATTATTATTATTATTATTATTAGTAATAGTAGTAGTAGTAGTAGTATTTTCATTGCTGTACATGTATACGCTTCCTTCCATAATCCAGTCGGGTCTCTTATCTTGGAGCTCTCCGGGTAAATTGGGCCGGAAGCTACCCAGCACGCTAGGTCTATTAATAGTACAAGTTATCTCACGATTTTTCAGCGGGATCTTCCGGACATGTGCCCGCGTCACGTAGGCCAGTGACTTCTCCATGGGCCCGGGGTGGCCTACCGGAAACTCCAGGACTTTTCTAGTCTGATGCAATACCGAAACGACTGGGCTATAAATACATTATTATATTCCTCCGCGGCTATTTATATATAATTCCTAAATAAAGAAAAGATGGCATCAATCGAAGTCATCAAATAATTTTTAAAAAATACAAAATATGAGTCATTCAACAATTAGTATAGTCCTCTGTCAAAGTGATTTAGAATACGTTTTTCTGGGAACTATTTTGTATATCGGCTTGCTACTGATTTATATCAGCTGGCAGGCGCCATAGAGAGTTAGTTTACTGTACACAAAATGGAGAGAAGAGATACGATTATTTGCCACATTTGAGAAGCTTTTCGTGAACGAATTGATTATTCTGAGTTATGGAGTCATCATCAAGTGTCGATACACAAAGTTTTCAATCGGGTTACACTATTCAGAAGGACGTTATTGATACCACGTGTGTTAATCAGTCAGGACAACGAAAGAATCTTACCAGGTCTGCGTTGGCGCCGTTGAGATCCACCGCCAGGGAAAACACAAGTCACCTCGAACAAGATTTTTGCGCTCTCTGTCAATGTGTTCAGCCATTTTATGAGACACTGAACTGTTGGATGTTCGGGACATCGGCTGGTATTTGGCCAGAACCTAAAGACTTTTTCATTCCTCCTCATAGTCCTGATATTTTTCCTTCCATTTATCAACGTTCTTACGTAACATAAATAGATCTACGCTGTTCTTTCCCGGTGAGGTCGAACAGATGAAAAGTATTCTGAGCAAACTTTGGCCATGGCAAGCACAGTCGAGCACGGTTGACCATAATTCCACAACCATCTCAATGTATAGCAGACGTAATAATTTTGAAGCATCACATGATGTTCCTAGCCCTCTAAAATACTCAGAAGTGCTTTCTTTGAGTTGCCATAATATAGGTAATCCAGAAACTGCGAATAAACAAAAGTCAAGAATGCCTGGGCTACTTCGTCTGAACAGTATAGGAGAAGATTCAATGGTTCATCATTCAAAAGATAGTGGTTTGAAAAAGACAACAGTCAGGTCAAGTCCAAAAAAATCAAAGTCTGGTGATTCATTCATAGCATCTTGGTCAAGGCCTTTATTCTCCAAAATGGGCACTACTATGACTACTAAAGCAGTTGCACCAATGAACTTCAATCACCGGAAGGAATCAGTTGCTCCATTTTTTAAATCCAAGTCGCATTCCTTCTCAGAAGTTCTGCAGAATTCAAGAACAAGTTCAATGGGATCTTTGGGAGTGAAAGGCTATCTTGGATCATCATTTGATTCCTGTCAAGGTTCAGTCAGCAGAGCTCCATATTGCAGGCAGTTGCCAACCAACAGTTTCAAGATGCAGACATTAAACCCTTGGATGCGTTCTGTAAGTGACTCAGAGGTGAAGAACACTTCTGCAAATGACATGACCGGTGGAATGAAAGATTCCTCTGTAAATATATTACATGTGCCTTTATCATCTGTTTTCATTTCAGCAGTTACTTCTTCGCATACAAACTCTACATCATCTGTATGTCAGCCTGTGACAAACATTCCTGCTCAATCGCATCCATCAGTCTCAAGTAAACAAATTGTTGTCCCACAATCATCTGTACATAACTCATCCGTGCCTCAGAAAATGCCTGATAACAATCAAAGAAATTGTGATATTAGCATTGTGCATTCTGAATTATCTCCATCAGGACCCAAGTCAGCAACAACATTCACATCAGAGCATCCTGAAGATTGTGGTTTATTTAGTGAGAAAATCTGTAGTGGAGATTATAAACTTGTTGTGACAGCAACAGAGAAAGCAAGTTCACCTTCATTAACTGTGCCAGCAGAGTGTCAAAGGGAACACTATGATCACAATCCTGAAGAAAATGTTCATGGAAAGCCCAACAATCACCAGGAATCCAACATGAAAATTTCGCCACCAGGTCCAGCTAAGCAGGTTGTGTGTCTTACATCTGTGCTACTGACACCTCGCAGAACTACAAAGAAAGGCCGGCCATCTTCCAAGAAACAGAAAAAAAGACAACGAGAAAAGCAGAAACAAATTGCCCATTCATCACCTCTAAAAGTGTCCTCCGAAAAATCTGAATCAGCTGTGGAGTCATCCCAGGAAAACTCATCCATTGTATTTCAAACATCAGATGAGTCGGCTAATTCTGCAGACTGTGTCACAGACTCAAGCTCACAGCATTCTCAGCAAAAGCAATCAACACCAATCAAAAAAGCATGTCATTTTCTCTTTTTACCTAACTCCGATGAAGATGATGATGCTGAGGATGATGATTACAACACTGACAGCAGTGATTGGTCAACGGATGAGAGCTTTGGAGGATGCATCTCTCCTATCAAAGGTGTAAATTTTAGTGTAGCCCTAAACATTGATTCAATCTTCAAACAAAATAATATTCCCAGTCTTAAGAGTGTATTAAGTCATGAAGACAGTGAATCTGATTCAGAGCTAGCTACTCCTGAATATCCCTCAGACACCAGAAGAAAAGGTCTTCATGTGATGGTACAGGTGAATCACTCAGAGGATGAAAATCGAGAGAGAAATGCAGACTGTAGTGCCCCCTCACCTTCATCATCTTTAAGTGATCATGCACTGTTTGGTTTTACAGCAGGTTTGTGTCTGGATAACATCTTCAAGAAGAAACTCCCTACTGGAACAGCTGATGTGGAATCCATCACGCACCTGGTGGACAACTTCACCTTCAAAGATGCTGGTCAGAGTTCAGATAGTTCACAGATGACTGCTGTAGATTCAGAGAAAATGGATGAAATCAATGCAAAATGGGACCGATTTTATTCAACTGCTGGATCTTGCAGCTGCCATTCAGTTTCCTCTGGTATCGTTACAGATTCCAGTATAAAGGTAAAATATTTAATATTCTCATTGTAGACATTAATTAGACTAACTATTCTCATAATAGTGGAAATGAGATCTTGGAGATAAGATTCTAGGTACTATATCTAGAGTCTATACTTTTGGCAGGAATTTGAATGTGTGAAGCTGTCATGTGATAACTACAACAGTATACACATAGTTTAAGATTTCATTATTACTGTGTTTTAAAAAAGTTAGCGTCAGTTACGACCGAGTGACACAGTCACCCTTGATATGATGTCAGTTGCACCGAGTGACGGGGGCAGTCTTGATATAATGTCAGTTCCCACGGAGTGAAGTAGTTAATATACCGTTCAGCATTAGTACATGACATGTCTGTAATCTTATTTGGTTGATTTAAGAAACAGGAAATATGAAGGAAAAGACTAAGAAGACACACAGAGAGAGAGAGATGGAGACAGAGTAAGAGAGGAGAAAGGGAAGGAGACAGGTGAAGGGAGTGGGAGAGAGAACTTGGATTGTGGCATTGTTGTACATAATGCATAGATCTTGATCTATGTTTAAGTGTAATAGATCTAGATTCTAGTAATAGTATGTAGGCTCTATGGCCAATATTTGCTCTTCTAAAATTTAGGATAAATGTTTAGTAAACAAATACAGTCGAGTCCGCTTAAATCAAATTTGCCGGGACCAACGTAATGGGTTTGATTAAAGAGAGTTCGTCTTCCAGTTTTTAACAGGAGTGGAGGGGGGGCAATTCTCAAATGACTAATGAGGCACCATTTTATTCCAGGATTATTTCCCTTTATAAAGAAATCTCGCTATGGCTCCCAAAGTTTGTGTTTATCTTAAATTCAAGCCTTCTCGTATGATTGGATTGCTAGCCCTATTAGGGCTGCGTTGACAGCAAAAGTAATGTAAAGAAAAGTTAGAGCCATGAAAAGAACTGTTGATGAGTAGGTTTTAGCCCTACTGTTAATGCTTAAGTCCTAAAAAGGGCAGCTGGAGTAAGTTTTATTCCTGAAATAGTTTTAACGCAGAAAATACTTAAAGGAAGCCATCACATAGTGAGGATATAGATCTAAGCGAGTCAACCGCAAGCGAAAAACAAAAAAACTAGCACGATGCAGAAGCTGGCCCATCCTGTCCCGGTACGAGAACCAACATCACAACACCGGCGCAGCACTCTACTATAGCATAACCTACACACGTAACACATGCAGATCTAACATGTGTACTAGTACATTTACGCGCATACCTGTACTATAAGTTCTGCTACAATGCTTGATTATCAATCGATTGTTGGCAACTCCGACCCTGATACACTCCCCTCCCCCCATGAACACATGGCCTAGTTATACTGCATGCGGGCATAATACATTGTCTAACCCTTCTCGCCCCATCCGCAGCGCTGTCTCCTTTGTTTTCAAACCACCGGTATCTGCTTGGTGGAAACCACGTGGAGATAATAGCCGATTTTTACCTTTGTGGCGGCGCTGACCACTTTGATTTAAAGGAAACATGCGGCGATGGTTTCGATTTATGCGAGAGGCATTTAATAGGGGCAAAGAGGAAAAAAAATCTATTGCTTCATTTTTATTCGATTAATCAGAAATTCGTTTTATCAGAGTTCGGTTTGCATGGACTCGACTGTATATGAATAAAGAAAAAGTAAATACAAAATTACAATTCAAACACATTATACTACAAAATTATCTGACAATGGGACATGAATGTGTGCTCTAGTTGCTTCAAGGCTGTGTCAGCAGATAAAGTGCAGTAGGTGACTGCTTATTAACCTATGTTTTTTTTGAGTTTTGAATGACATTTATAACTTATTTCTCAACAAAGCTTGTCCATGGTTTGATTTAGATTTTGCCAAAGTGTAAAAGAGGCTTTGCGGTAGACTTCTTGTTCTTATAACCAAATGGTAATAATAATCATTCCAAAAATAAAGGTTGTCTTTATTCAGGCCTCGAGCGGCCAACAGGTGAAGGACCGGGCCGAATTGGGAAACGAAGCTTTTCATAAAGTTTCTAGTTTCTAGCCAAGTTTGCTGACGTGCACTTTCTCAGACATAATCAAAGCTTATTATACGTTTAAATGGGATTCAGCATGGATTTTATAACAGAGCAGTAGTTCTTTGTCTGCCAAAATTTCAAAAGCTTTGCAAATTAAAGAGTTCCCCTGATTCGTTCGCAACTGACCGTGTGTGAAAAAAGACCGAGTCATTTGATTGCGTAAAAAAAGACCAAGTCACTTGATCGCAGTTGACACTTCCTTTAGAAAACTGGGCAGATGACTAGCAATTTAATAAATAAATGAAAAGACACTGATTCCCCTTGCTCCCCAGAACCTGTAGCCCTAGTGAATAAATTCTTTTCTAAGGACAGCCTTATCAAAATTGTACATCTGAATTCTAACTTAAAATTTTAAAAGTGAAAAATTAGAAGAGCTCACTTATTTCATGTTAATCCTTTTTAATAGAATGTATGCTTGCTCTTTATCCTAAGTGGGGATTTGAGAATGGGGACTAGCTCAGCTGCCTACCATTTGCAAAACTAGTGTCACTTTTTTCTGCTTTTATTGCTTGTGGGTCCTGGCGATAATGTACAAGTAGTATAATTTTACAGTCTTGTCATGTGATTTTAACCCAAGAACTGCGAACCACATATTTATATGAAAGTAAAACGAATCCCTGCTTGTGACGCCCATGTTTATTCGTGGGGGCTCCTCGTTATGCTGTGATATTTCTCACTATGTCACTTAGTTAAACCTGGGGTTTATCAGCCTCAGTTTTGTCGAATTATCGCCATAATAAGCACAGCTCAATAGACACTCCCTCACAAAGTAAAGGAAACTTTACCTAATAGAACAGTGAGAAATTCCATGCCCAAAGATGAAATCCTCTTGAACGGAAGAGAAGAGCAGAAATCAAAGGCCACATGGCCCACTCAAGTCCTCAAGTGATCTGAAACTACAGTCAAAAGAAACTATACATTGATGCGAGAGTGTATCAAATACATGTAGTCTCTTTGTTTATACCATATTGAATAACAACGCAGACTCCCGTGACCACTTGACCCACTCAACAAGTTTCGCATTGACCAGCAATCAAGCTGTTGAGAGTGCAAAAGTGAGCTATAATTGCTATGAATGAATGCTAAAGTAATTAGGGGGACTCAGTGGTTCTGTGGTTTGGCATTTGCTCACTGAGAAAACGGGCCGGGATCGACTCGCGGGTCCTACATCGGGGGATGGAAGGACACGAAGATCGAAAACCCACATTTTTTCATTGACTCAACGGTTCCCAGGCTTCCTGGGTAGGGAAGCCCGACATCTAGCCTTCTCGGATAAGGGCGAATATATTTCAGAGGACCCATGTGTACATTACGCACATGAAAGAACCCTTGGGCAGTTCAAAATCTATGAAAGAGTAGGCTGCGTGCCGCTGTTGGGGCAGAATTTCCAAATTCCAAATTTCTATCCACAAAATTTCTCAGCAAAAAATGGCAACTTCTAAAAGCCAGGATAATCCTACTTTCTTTGGATTGAAAGGCTTAAGAAAAACAAACAAAAAGTAGCCTATGTATCTATTAAATTAGTTAATTATATATGAGATAGCTCTCTTGTGCTCTCACTCAGTGCCATCATTAGATTACTTGCATATATATATATTTTCTTTGTAGTCACTGCTGCCCCGTCAACATCAGCCGGTCTGATCTTATAAGAAGAATCTTAAGTCCACTTGATCACAGAGATCATAGCTTGCAGTTTACACTGAGATTCTATAACATGTAAACTATGTGAAGTGGTTTCGTCCAAGCAATTACATCAGGTTATAAGCAAACCTGAAATGGAATGATATGTGGGACAGAGGGTGATAAAATTGGCACCCATATGAAATTGACATGTCTCTGTAAAAACATTCTACCATTGGCTCATTGCAAGTATTATTACATGTGAAGAAAGGGTAGAGTTATGGGAGGGATTTGAGAAAGACATTGGTCAACAAGGTGGTCAATCTGGGTCCGCATTGTGTCACTCCGAAGCCAATGCAGAGTCTCAGTCTATAGTCAAAACAAACATCCTGAGGCTAAGTACTAGCGCCGAGATCCAGATTGACAAGCCCAGCAAGGTGCGCCGCAGGGTGTTGCAGCCCTGAGGCTGGGTCGCAGTTCTAGAGTTAATGGTTAGAAGAATTTTATATCATTTGATCCATGGCATATCAGTTGTGCTAGTTTTTTTTATAGCTCTCTCTCTCTATCATTTATTGAGAACTTGTACTTACCAGTTAACATTTTTCATTTTTATAACTTACTGAATGTTTGTTTGTTATTTGTTGTTCTGATTGTTCCTGAGATCTTTGCTGCTCTTGCTGTTATTGTTCTGTATGTCCAGTGGTTTGCAGCATACTTTGTATTTCACTGTTGTTAAGATACTTGTAGTAAATTTAATGTTTTCACAATATTTTTTGTCCTTTCAGGTTCGCTTTGCAGCAGATCCAAACTTGCACACTGTACATGAAGTGGGAGATGAAGATCGAGCTGGTACTTGGCACTTGTTTGCTTTAGATCGTGAGAGATTCAGTAGGCGGATCCAGGAAGTTGAGGATATTGTTGGACCTGTACTAGCAGACAGTCATAGAAGGAAGATTTTTCAGAGGAATCAACACTTGGAAGGAAAAATGAGTGACAATAATGATTGTCAGTAATGCAGTATGATTTCAAAAGTCCAAGCCAAATCATGCACTCACAATCATATTAATTTATCTCCTTTATGGAATTGATTATGCAAGAAAACCTTTGCTCTTTCTTATCCTGTAAATACTTGGTATTACAGGATGCATATGACAGTGCTTTATTTATTATCATGGCAGAATTATTACATTCATTTTAACTGCTGTCAGGGTTTCTGTCTGTATGTCACAGTTCAGACTTCTTTTCTCTTCTTACACTTTGCTTGACCTTGTGTCACTCCTTTTATAATTTAAGATTTCTTATTTCGCACAAATTTGTTTTTGCTAGGAGAATTTAGGTGAATTTTATTCTTTAGTTGTGTTCGATTTAATGTTGATTGTGTTGATCATCCTGTCAAATGGTCACATTGGTTGACAAGAATTAGCGATAAAAACTAAGTTTTTTTCCTGTCCTTTTGGATAGTATAATATTTATACTATCCACACACTGCTTGGTTTTAACCTCTTTCAAGAATTCCGGAATGAATATGAGGTAGATAGTAATAATTTCCATTTCAAAACTGATGAGGTAGCTTTCACGGGCAGTAAGTGTCATCATTTTTCTTTTTTATTTGTTTGCCTTTACTTTTGAGTCAATCTCTAAACTATACTGTTTTTTATTAGTTTGAAAAAAAGAAAAAAGATTTTTTTGGCCAGTTCTAAGAAATGTATCCACTGTTAAGGATTCTAGTCATGTTTTTGTTGCTGTTTGAAAAAGTTAATGATTCAGCAATTTGTGCTTATGTTTTGTGTTGTTGCATGGTTTGTAAGTGAAGCTCATCTGTGTTATTTCAACTCGGGTAAATTATGAGATGTGTGAGGTAATCACTTAATGTCTTTCATTGGCTTTGATGTAAACTTGCATTACTGTCTCTGTGTAAAAGAAATTTAACAATTATTTTTTGTGATTGATGCGCATTGTTATCACAACAGTGCGTGAATTGAATGGACAAGGTGCTTATATCTGATCTGGTATTTCCAGAATGGTGGGTTAGGGGTGTAGTTGTTTCACTGTCTAACATTCCATCACTGTGTTATAAGGAATTTGTGTAAATGGGGAAAACTTGTTGATTGCTAGAAGCAGTTTATAAATATTGAAGTAGTGAGTTGCTTGTATGTGAAGGTTAAAGAAATTATGGTCTTTAGGCTGCGCTAGCATAGATGGCTCTCTTTTATTTATACAGTGGTCTCTGTCTAAGAACCCAGTTGTGGGGAGACAAAAACAGAGTGGACTCGTAGGCGGATTGAAAAGTTATGCGACCCGTCAGATCACAGATTATCTTCACTACTATGATAAGTTGATTGTTACCGTTAGTTGTCTATTGCGAATAAATAGCCTTCTTCCCTGTGTGAGAGTTGTAATTAGATCTAACAATTCCCGGCTTTCTTAGCGTCTAATTACATCAGTCCTGCCCAGTGTTCAAATGTCAAGTGAGTTTTCACAATGATATCATCGTTAAATGAAAACGATATTTAATGCTGTGCTTCCCTATGGATAATCGCACGAGTAATGAAGTGTTTACAGACCGACCAAAGAAGCAAAACCAGTCAAGAGGCTAAACTTACTCCTCCTTATCCATAGGGTCAATCACAAGTACTGTCTCACATGTCATATAAAGAAATGCTTTCGGGTTGGTCCACGTGGCCTATTTATTATATCATTACATCAACTATCACTTCCACTCCTTTGTCTACCAGTTCCCTCCACCCCTGTCTTGCACTGTGCTTTCTCTCAAATGGACAATATGATGTGAATTACACAAGTACTCCTGTGTCTTGGCCCGACGCGGGGCTCTTCGGCTGTTTTTTTATTTGGGAATGTGTTATTAGAGGGGTAAAAAATTGAGAAAAAATTTTGTTTGGCAGCAGAAACAGGTTCTTAGGCGGAAGGGGCTCTTATGTGGCGGGTTCTTAGAGACCATTGTACTAAAGGTTCAGGGAAAGCTAGTCATTGACAAAACAAGCCTAGATAAGCTTTTATTTCATTTTCTTTTTTTTTTTTTTTTTATTTTGTTTTTTCTTTCAATCACACATCTCACTGAAATATATAGCTTGTGATATAAAATATTGAAAAAGACCTCTAACAAATAAATCCCATAATTTATAATGCAAATATCTCAAATTTCATTGAAAGTATGATTGAAGGCCAGTTTTTTATCATTTCCTTCAGTGAGCTGATATTGATAATGTAGAACAAAGTATATGGAAAGGTTGCTGTTTTGCTGATGTGTTGCTGCTGAATGTGTTGTTTTTGTTGTTGTTTTTTTTCTATGAGTCCTGACAGTTAAATCCTGCGCTGATATGTTTAGCCTTTTAAGCTAATAACTTGCAGTCTCAGCCACTGTGCTGGTAAACTTTTGGCAGCTACATTGACTATGCTGAGGTAATTAATGTAACTGGCTCACTCCATCTGGAGTTTGTCTTCAGTTGGAACTAAGTTTCTGGACAATTGCTGAAAGTCTAGGGGCCTAGTGCAGATGTGTATATTGTGTCAAATTTTGATGATAGAAAAGCAGCAGTGTTGAGCCAAGACTGTGGTGTAGGAAAATGCCTTAAGCCTAGAAGGCAAAATGCATACCTGCAGCTGCAGCAGATGACAGTTGTATACCCCCAGTTATAAGGAGCAGAGATCTGGCAAATATGGTGTGAGCTCTTACTTAACTTTACTACTCGACATTAAATTGGAGTTGTTGGCCATTTTGATATAGTATTATTAGTGACTTACTAATAGTGAAAGAGCAGAATACAAAGCAGTGTACATGTGTATGTAGATAGTCTAGACAAAAAAGTGTACACATGTACTTGGATAGAAGCTCTGGTTATTTTCACTGTCGAGATGATCAGCTAACAATGTTAACATAAGCAGGATAGTATAAGTATGTCATTCCTTAAGACTCTTATTTTTCCATTGATTGATGAGATTTTTTTTATTCAAGAAAGTTTGGTTTCTGGGATTACATTGTAATATCACAGTTGTATGAATGATAATGCAGAATTTTTCATGTATATATGAAGTGAAGAAAAACTGTTTCTGGCCTGATCATGTCCCTGCTCTTGTATTCCATTGTGTATTAATAATTTAATTGGAGCATTTTAGTTTGTCTTAGATACATGTATTCTGGTAGCTTTCATCATTGTGAATACTGAGTACTGTGAAGTTTCATTTTGGCTCGTCAAGTATAGGCCATTATAATAGAACAGTGATACATACATGTATATTTTACAGAGGGAGTGAACTTCACCGGTGTAATTACAAAAAGTGGTCATAAAAGTTCTGTCATGTTTTCTGTTCTGTTTTATTTACTTACAAAAAGTGGTCATAAAAGTTCTGTCATGTTTTCTGTTCTGTTTTATTTACCAACTAAGAAAAGGTTATGATTAGAAAATGTTAGTAACTGAATAGTAATACAGAGAGAGAAACGGGACATTCTGTTTTGAAACACCCATAGCCCTGATTTATGTTTTGGCTTCAAATCCAGTGATAAATTTTCTCCAGACCAATATTTGTCAGGGTAACTAAAGGATTGGATATACATGTAAAAGGAAATGGTTATTATGTTCTATTTTTTATATATGACCCATTGCCAAATAAGAGAAAATCCTATAGGTCATGTGATACAAGTAAGAAAAATAAGCATTTTGCAG
>JBCEWB010817305.1:0-16254 GCA_039654565.1 Peronia peronii
ATTCTTTATCAAAATTTCCTTCCTGTTATATCCTTTGATACTTAAGTTTTACTGTTTGATATTCAGTTCACCATTTCCTCTGGCTAATATTTTAGTATAATTAATCAATAAAAACAAATGCAATCACTTTCCTCTGCCTTTCATTCAAGTCTAGAACAATTATGATAATATCAGGTGTTGTGCAATTTAATACAACAGGCTTTACATGGGCTTTACAATTACATATTAAAAACTAAAATTATTACTTGCATATTTTTCCATAGGTTTTACATGTAAAATAAGGCAAAATCATCCTGCCACATCTCTGTAAATTGGGTATATTTACTATACTAATTAGAATCTAAGGACTTCATGAGAATCTCCTCACTTTCATAGGGATGTAACAAAAATTGCAAGTAAGTGTCCCAATCATCACCTTGTTTGTAAAAATCATTTTACAAGACACTGTCAGAGGCAGCTGCACACGAGGAAAACAAAGAAAGAGATGGTAAGAGAATATCTGAGAATGGACAGGAATGAGATCTGCTTATTCACAAAGAACAGTGGAAGACAGGAGTTGATCGACATGTAAACTGAGAAGAAACATTTCACTTGGATTGTCTGTTTACTTGATATGTGGGAGTTTGTCTCTTCAAGGGTGCCTAGTACTAGTAGTAGAGGTCCAGGATATGTTAAGAAGAAATTGTACTGAGTATGAAGAAAATGTTGGCTGTTTTGTATGTCCTTAGTGATACATCAGCAACCATATCCTCATTTTGTACCAGGAGCATTAATCAGGATATCAGCTTGCAAGAGTTTAGTTATAAGCAGGAGGATTTTCTCCGAGTTATATAGGCAGGATTTGCTTAGAGCTATTCCAGAGTTTTATTTTTCTCATCACCTCTTGAATGCCCTTGTATAGAAATTGACTGCATTTATCTGATTGTAAAATATAAATAAATGTAACTTTAAACATTTGTTTCCCTCTTATGTTATCTGTTTCTGTTGTCTGTTCTTGGTGTAGTCTTATCCATGGACATTGAATGTTTTGCTGGACTCATTACACTGAATTTCAGCTTTTCTTCCTTTTTAAAAAAAAAAATTTTTCCATCCAGCACTGACAATTATTCATGTGGAGCATAAAGACTGACATATTTAGGGATGTCCAGATATATATATCCAAACAAGCAGACCATTAAATTTTCTACCACACAGAAAAAAACTGACACGCAACATAATATAAAAATGACTGACAAAGTCTAAAACAATTTATAACATAGTATACTTTTATTTTAGCAAATTTTCTTCATCTCAATGCATGTGCCAAGAAGAAAATTCTGCTGTTGACTTCTGGAAAAAAAAAAAATCAAGCTTTCCATTGAAATAAAAAATCTACCAAGCAAGTACAAGATCTTTGGGAGTACCTAATAAAACTGGACTAGCATGATCAGGCCTCTTTTGTCCACCCAAAAGGCGAACAAACTTTTTTTTTTGTTTCTTTTTCAAAACAATGAATATGAATACAAATACTTTATTGATCCATAAGTAAATACATTTTTAAATACAAATCATTTGATATAAACACTGACCCATAATCGAAGACCAATTTAGTTACATAAATCCACAAATCAGAATGCTAAACCTTTTCTATTACAGCTTGGATGGAAAATAACCATAAGCAAGACAAATGGGAAAAAATAGACTGATGAAAGACTGTAGAGTATAGTCATATGGATGATGACTAGCAAAATTTTTTCAGACCCGATTGCAAGGGGCACCACACGGTTACAGTACAAAGGCAGGTTTGGACCTGGTAATAGTAGAATGCAACTTGTGGTTTAGCTATTTCATACAATGTGATTGGGAAGTAGTTTAGTTCGGACTTCAAATGCCAAGCACAACTTAGCAATATGAAGTTCAAACTGATCAACTTAACAGAGGTTTGTGTTTCAGATGCGATACTAAGGAATAAATTTTGTAGAAAGCAATAACTGGATGCATCAAAACCTGCGTTTCACATTTCTCAAACTCTGAATGTCAAGCAAAACCTGACAATACAAAGGTGAGATGTGCATAATATTCTCTGTAGGTGTGCACTTTTCACAACCTTTCAAACCTTGAGTGCCAGGTGGTGCCTAGCAATACAAGGTATGAATTGGTGATAAGACTTTGCAATCTCAGTTTGTGCAATCTGTTTCTGCATTATAGTGTAGCTGTTCGGATAAGTTAGCCCATAGATAATTCAGTAATTTCAGCACATATATCTTAAGTAAACTGGTCATGATGATGGTACACATGCAAATGAAAATGTCCACATTGCTTTTGCAAATATTTAAAAGCAGCAGGTAAGCTGTATATGTACATGTTTGAAATATTAAAAAACAAATCTCTTGACAAGAAACAGCCATCTAGGCTATACAGACATATCTTGGTCCATTTCTAAAACATTAAAAGGGTGCATCGTCACCCATTATTTAACATAGAAAAAAAAGAAGTGATTCCATATCTTACAAAGACAAACTGCCAAATCGGCGCTAAAGAAAGTGCATCATGACACACAGCATACATGCATTCAACTTGTGAACAGAAGACAGGCCAGTCGATCTGTGTTGATTGCTGGGCGTAAGCTTTTGTCATTTGTCGGGAATAGTGTGTGGATGAAAAGGAAGATCATACAAATAAATAAATTTAAAAAATAAATAAATACATAGACAAATATGCAAAACAAAACATAACATGTCCCTTGTGGGATGAAAGATTTGAGAAATATAGGACTGCAATCGATTTGTCAGAGAACTTCCTGGAAACTGAAACCAAGATACTGTGTTCATGGTAAAACAAAACCAAAGAATCTCTCAGAGAATGAGATATGGCTGGCAAACACTTTTAATAGTGCATAAACATAATTCAAGTTCTAGGAATGGTGCACATCCATTGCATCTACTTTTTGGATTTGAAACCTGCCACTTTCATATTTGACAGAAACGGCCTTGTAATAAGAGGTTCAGAATTTTATCTAAGCATTTTGCCTGATTACAGTGAAAAATAATCTCACAACTGGCTCGAATGTTTCACAAGTATTTCATCTACTCTCAGGTGATGTATGGAACGGCACAGTTAACAAAATAGCTCTACCTACAATCTAATCACCATTAACGGTGACCACAATAATTGGTGCACATCTAAGAGTTGTCTCTTACTCAGATTTCATGTAACTGCAGAGAGAGAATCTCACAAATGACATCTCACGATGTCTAGTGTACTCCTTTGCCTTAAACACAATTTCATATGATTTCCGAGCAACAGAAAACCTCACAATTGGCATAGTGGCTCTGTGTCACAAACCATAAAGTCCCATAACTGGTTGTCTCTCAACAATTGGTGCACATCCAGGGATTGTCCCCCACTAAAATTCTATCTTAATAGTACCACTATGTGCGTAGATAGTCTCACAAGTGCCTCAGTCGCATAAGTGGTATGCATTCCTTACTCAGATATTAGACTTCAAGATGAGAGGACAAGGCATATCACAAATGTCTCAGTACAATTGATGAACTAGGAGTTTCGCTTACTCAAGATTTCATTCGGCTATACAGTGTGAGAAATGTTTCACAATAAGTGTGACTATTGGTGTGTCTCACAGCTGGGGGCATATTCAGGATTTTCCCAAACTTGTCTTAATACAAAGTGTGAGGTAGCCCCATACTTGTTGCCAGAGAAATTTACCAAGCTCACTTCAAAGTAAAAAATAGTCTCACAGTTTTGAATTCTGAAACTTCAGCTACAAACTGAGAAAAGTTTCATATTTGGCCCCCAAGCCAAAATGTTTTCCTAACTCCACAGTCACAACAGAAAGATTCTCAAGCACTCTGGCACTTCCCTGCAGTAACAGGCTGATGTTTCAAGGGTTTCTCTAAACTGGCACTGGTCCTAGGATTTCCACTGACAGGTAACTTAACGTTATATATTTGCAGTAACTTGATAACTTCCATGGAGTCTGAGATGTGGGCAATAATCATGCAGTTGGCAATTTTCTGAAGATAAAACAAAACCAAAAAATAAGTCCCGTAACTTCAAGACTCCAAATATAAACAGTCTGACGTCCAGGGAAGCGTGGGCTCCCAGTATTGATGGGGGAAAGAAAGGATACTGGGATAAGTGATTTTGTTCTGGTGTTCACTTTGATTGCTCTTAAGATTTCCTTTCAAGTGTTGGTCCCCTATAGTTTCAAATTGATCATTCCTTTCCAGCCTTGGGACCATTCGCATACACCAACTCCTTCCTGAACCTAGGACCAACACAAAAAAGTGTGGCGATGTCCACACAGCTCCTTGCCTCTTACTTCACACAGCGATGGAATTCAGCTCTCTTCTCCCAAGTAGTCAAGTCCTCCACTCGTAAATCCTTGTTTCAAAAAAACGCTACTGCCAGATTTGAACGTTATCAGGAATTTTATTTCTGTTTCTTTTCTTCTGCATTTTTCGCTTTACCGTGGCTCAAGTAATGCCTATTGACCTCGAATAGGTCGGGAGATCTATCGGCCTACAGCTTTGATCCATTATGCCTCTTCAAGTACTTTGCAGGAATTATCCTCCATATAAAGATCTGACTATCTACAAATGAGAGTTTGAACACGGCGTAGGGGAATATCTACCTGTGAATGGCATTATAACTATAGTGGTCAGTTATCTTTTTTTCTGCATTATCTCCCCTGCTGATGTGTAACTTCAGCACTGTCTTGTCGGAGGGAGGTTATACCAGCAAGATTGCATACAGACATTATTCTATCTCTGTAATTCTTGGTCCATTTTATTCAAGATTATACTCTTCGGCCGAAAATCTGTCATGGTAGTACAACAAGCTATTTAATACCTCTGCTATGCTCAGAATAACTACGCGTTGATTGAAGATTTCGATACTTATAAAAACTAGACCCGAGCTATACAGTTCGGTAAATACCTTGACTTCATATACAATGATCACATTGATAGCAAAATACTCAACTGCTACACACTATACTCTACAGGGACTCAGAAGTGAGATATGCTGAGAGGTTTCCGAGCTGGCAGTGGTTCATGAAGTTGCTTTAACTACAAATTTGACTAAGAAGGTGATATCTCAAAATATTACTATTAGGCATCAAGTGTCAACAAGTGATTTATAGCCAGAGAGCAAGTCTAAAATATGGACAGTTCAAAAACATGGGCATTACTCAAGCAATCTGAAGTACCTTCCCCCAAAGATACCAACAAAAGCCAGAGTAATTGCCCACACTTAGGACTTGATCGGTGATGCCTAATAGTAGTATGATTTTGAGATCTCACTTTCCTAGTCAAATTTGCAGTCAGAGCAACTTCATGAACCACTTCCAGCTCGGAGACTTCTCAGCATATTTCACTTGTGAGTCGCTGTAGAGTACAGAGTGTTACCAGTTGAGGATTTTGCTATCAATGTGATCGTTGCATATGAAGTCAAGGCGTTTACCGAACTGTATACCTCGGGTCTAGTTTTTATTAAGTATTGAAATCTTCAATCAAAACGTAGTTATTCTGAGCATAGCTCTGGTAGTAAATAGCTTGTTGTCCTACCATGACAGATTTTCGGCCGGAAAGTATAATCTTGAATAAAATGAACCAAGAATTACAGAGATAGAATAATGTCTGTATACAATCTTGCTGGTATAACCTCCCTCCGACAAAAAAGTGCTGAGGTCACATTTGACTAGACGACATAATGCAGGGGGAAAAAAGACCACTGACCAACACAATTATACTGCCATTCACCGGCAGATAATCCACTACATCATATTCAAACTTTCTTCGATAGAGTCAGGAATTCACTGCAAGAGCATGAGAGGACACCCAATCTAAGTAACTGCCATAGCGGCTGTAATGCTGAATACAAATTACTTCAGGTGTCACCCTATTCGCTGTTTAGTAAAAATGCAGTCTGACAGTTGCTCATATTTCAGTTGAGAAGATTAGACTGCATATTAAGCTCTTTAAATAGTGTTTCATCTTGACGTTCATTTTCAGCGTTTCTTCACTAATCAAACGCTGAGCTACCTCTGCACTGAACTTCTCCTCTGACACAGCATATGGTGTAAATAACATGGTGCTCAAATGGAGGGGTGGATTTGTACTATTGCATCAGTACACTTATAATAGAGAGTCAAATACGTCCCATATTTCATCTCATAAGTTAACTCCTTGAACATTCCAGAACATTCCACCTATTAGTGGGACTGCGACCCCTACTGTACCAAGAACCAAGACACGCAAATGTATGGCCATGCCTTTAACCCTGCATTAAATGATACTAAGGTGTGGACATTCCGGCTATGAGATAAGCCATTGATGAGATTCTCTTTCTGATAATCCGATATGCAAATCAGGAAATGAAAACTTCTGTTCTCAGTCTGATAATCTGATATGTAAGACAGGAAATGAAAAACTGTTCACTCTGGCAATCTGGTATGTAAGACAGGAATAGAAAAACTCTGATAATCTGGTAGGTAAGAGAAGAAATGAGCAACTCTGTTCTCTCTCTGAGAAGCTGGTATGTAAAACAGAGAATGAAAAACTGTTCTCTCTGAAAATCTGATATGTAAACCAGGAAATAAATTCTGTTCTCTCTCTGATAATCTGATTCAGATCAGACAAAGCTGACTGGTGCATCAATTCATTTCTGAGCACATCCATAACCTAGTGAAGACCTTGCTGGATGTGATTACTGACTGTCAACGGAGCCAGACAGTGAACTCTTTCAATAATGGTTGTACCAGCATACCTGCTATTTATAAGATGGCTTTATAAGATTAATTTAAAAACAATAGAAACTGGAGCAAATGTACATAAAACAAAAATTGATGTCCATACAGTTCTGAATTTGCACTAGAAACGATTCAGTGATGTTTTTACCAAGTGCAAATGCTGCTACATTGTAGAAACTGGTAAAAAAAAAAATATTATAAAAAAATATAATTATAAAAAAAAAATTCAAATCAAAATAATTGAAAGCGACATCGCTCTCATGACTTACTGATTTTCAGTTCTATACCACAATAAAATATTCCGTCATGACATGATCAATAGAGTAAAGAGTGAGCACAAAAGTGCATTTCTTTCCACTGCTTCGACAGAATGCTCTAGTTCAAGAGCACAACTCAAGTACTCTTAAGTCCGAGCTATGCTTTATTATACAGCAAGAAATTGTACCCATAAAGAGTTCTGATGTCAAGAAGATACCTGGCCTATGCACACACTCTCAGCCTACTATCCAAGCAAAATGACATGCGTAGCTGATAAAAGGCATACCCTGACCACAGCAAAATCCTACGTAAGAAAATGTGTACTGAGAGCTGTTTTTGTTTTATATGTTCATCATACCTAAAACCTCAAGCCCGCTCCATCTATTGTACCTAAACCTCAGCTTGCTCCACTCATTTACCTAAACCTCAGCCTGCGCTGTCCATCGTACCTAAGCCTCAAGCCCGCTCCATCTATTGTACTTAAACCTCAGCCTGCTCCGCTCATTTATCTAAACCTCAGCCTGCTCTGTCCATCGTACCTAAACCTCAGCCTGCTCTGTCCATCGCACCTAAGCCTCAAGCCCGCTCCATCTATTGCACCTAAACCCCAGCCTGCTCCGCTCATTTACCTAAACCTCAGCCTGCTCTGTCCATCGTACCTAAACCTCAGCCTGCTCCGTCAATCATATCTAAACTTCTGCTGCTCCGTCAATCATATCTTAACATCCGCTCCTTATAGATATAGTCCTGCAAGATTTTACCGATTCAGGATTGCTATATTCCGTATCTTTCAATGTCACCATAGAGCAAATAGTATCCATAACATCCCATCTGTTTCACTGTTTCATGTTACTCTCAGTACAAGAGGTATGACAAATCTGAATCATTTAGGCACAAGTAGTTCATTCTACGCAATTTTACTGATAGAGCATAGGAGCATTACAGCTCTGATGTAGTTTCAACATAATCATTAAGGGTGAACTATGCCCACTTAGATGCATTTCGTCGTCACTGCATTAGTTGAGTATTCGGAATGAAATGGGAGCCAAAGTGAAACGTGAGCTCCAAAATTTTAATGCACGACTGAAGCAGGTTCAGCATGGGCTATGGTACCTACAGCAATGAATTATGAATTATATTACTAAACGACATGTAGCCAATACAAACACACCACACGGTCAGCGCATATTATCTCTGGTATCCATACCTTGGGTTGTGTGATGTAAGTCTGTCTTCACCACAAAACATTTTAATATAACTGGCCATTTCAATTTATCAGACACCTGTAAAGCCAGAGCTCAGATTTCTCGTTGGCTACGCGCTGCTGTAGTTATCTAATTTGGCTGGAGAAAAGTGACGTAGTAAACTTGTACTTCACCTTGATACACATGCCATACTTATCTTTAGCCTATGAAATTGGAATTGAAGTATTCCATCTGAATGATATTCCAAATGATATTCCATTAAAGAGAGAAGCACATATAAGACGCAATCAAATGACAAACTTGCACAAATTTAACTAGCTAAGTGCTACGATTTCATAACAATTTGCTAGTGCATCCTCATATAGTGCACAAGTACTGTCTTCGTTCTTTCAAAAAACAAAAAATGGAAATTTCAGAATGTGCTCTGCCAAGGATGAAACTGATATCCACAGGGACACCAAATTAAATGTGCTGGCCTTGTTCAGAAACAAAGAAAACGAAGAGCGCTCAAGGAGAATGGTCGGTAGGGATAGAGCCCGGAGTTGTCAAGAACAAAAATACTTTTTTTTTATATTGATCGTTCATTTAAGCCACAAAGTAAAATGAGAATGAACGACAAAATTGTTGCCAAAGAAAGGGACTGTCTGATCGTCTTTTAATAGGTGAAAACAGTGTTGGCTTGCATTTCCCCAGACTGATCAATCTTGTTGTTTACAACAATTAGCTACTGATTCTACCTATGCCATTTCTGATGATATGCCAAGGAGTTGTATGAGCAATTTTGATAATTTCTGGGTATCTTCAGAAAGCTGTGAAATCCAACAAAGTCAAAACTTTTTTTTAAAAAATGCGCCCCAGTTTTCTTAAAACGTAACTTTCAAGGCTTTCACATCTGACACAAAAACCCTGTCTACAAACTTCAACATCATGAGCATCAAACTTTGGAGAAAATTATATCTTCTGAGACCACTATTGGTTGTTCTATTAAAGCTTCGTTCTCTGGGACATAACCTACAAATAGGAGGTCAGTGTGACATGCAAGCAGTTCAGCCAATCATTTGACCAGTCCAGTTACTGCAGGAGGGTATTGCTGATCACAGTATAGGTTAGCTAAGCTTTGTGCAGACATGCAGGGCCAGGTGTCAGCTGGAGAATGTTGTGCATGAAAAGAGCCATGAGTCCAAATAGCAAATTTGTGCTCTACAGTGCTAAGACTTTATTTACTAACACATGATTGGCCAAAACATATGGTGTGTGTCAAGATCTTCCCGGGAAACTTTCTGAAATGCATTTTGAATTTTTCCATCGTACATGTACTATAAGAACTGATGTGTCGATAAATAACGGCAATAGCTCTTTACATGGAATTTCGTCATGTGATTGGCAACTACTGTCTATTTCTGGCCGGGGGAGATGTATATTCAGAGGCCGTCATTTCTACGGTTCATCTCATATTCTTACTCCCACTGATGGTACTCGTTATGCTGAAGTTGTACTTAAGGCTTTGAAAGAACAGCTTCCTGGATAAATTTGAAACAAGACCTGATATTGCATAATCAAGATTATGAATTACTCTAAGAGATGAGGTATGGTGGAATGCGGAATCAGACGGCTCTTACATTGAAAACCCATGAGCATTTTAATATCAGTAACCATAGAAATTATGATTCTAAGTCTGCAGAGATCTGAAAACTGCACTTTGTGTATCTCAAAAGCTGTGCAAACCTGTGCAAACACTGTCAATATGAATGCAGAAAACAAAATTACCAATTACATTTGGAAAGAGAGCTCTTCCATTTTCTGAACAAGCCAGCAAATACTGTCTATAGTCCCAAAGTGTGGACAGAGAATTTCATTAAACTGTTCCACAGACTTCCCTCTGAATATTTCTGGATGTCAAAATGAAATAAGGGAATCAACTTTATAATCTGGATGTAATGGAAAACACGGAATGGAGACTGAGCATTCTGGAAATTTTTGCATAAATCCGTATATAATTTCAATAATTCACTGGTTCAAACAGGTCTCTAAACAGAAGTATGTTATCTGTTGATAAATGAAAAATTATGTTACTTTACATCAAGTGCTCCACCACTTTAAAGATATGATTGCAGAAAAATTGTTTCCTGTTGACAAATGATATGTCGCCTTATCTGATAAACCGATTTACAGAATGATGAATTATAAAAATGGACCCCGGTGTTTGTACAGAAGCTCTGATTGAAGCTTTGTAGTCAGATGACCAAACATTTTGTCCATCCCAACATGGCGAATCTGTGGAGTGATAGCTGCAGTGGCCTGGCCAGTCGTATGGAGAAAAAGAAGGCACGATGACCTCCACAGGTCACAATTCACAAAGGCTGAGACTGAACATACAACCAAGCACTGACATATACAGATACCAGAGACACTGCTACTAGATTAGCCACGAGATCTTTAACATATGCTCTGTGTAATGTTGGAAAGTAAAAATCTTAATATCATTTAACAGTTCCAATTTTTAAATGTTAGGATTATACATTTATTCCACATTCTTGAATTGATCAGTTTTTCCACTTACGGCAAAGTGCACAGTACGGTAAGCACATTAACTACACATGAGAAACTGATTCGACAGTGTCAACAAAACAGGAGTACCGCTCTACTCTGGTTTACGAAAACCTGGGAGAAAATTCTATCACCCACTAATAGATCACTGTGTATATGGGTCATCTTCACGCTTCGCTTTTATGCTTACATGTTTGTCGGTAAAACAGCACTGGCAGGACTAAATCTATATCAGATCATCAACCAATGTACCACCTAGTACTGTCGTAAGAATGAATATCTACTATGTACAAAAAGATTCACCAACTGGCTGCTATTTTGGACCATCGATCTGGACTGCCAGTCTTACAATAAGTGACAGACAAAATCTTATTTTGAAACCTCATATTCTATAGTAAATCTAAGTTAAGATGCTGAGGCTGTATGGAATCGACACTTCTGTTTTTTTTTTTTTTGCAATGATTCAGTAGCTGTGCACATCTCCCTGTGCGTGTCACTCATTGTGACGTCAGTGTATCAAGTAAAAACCATCGGTGGTGACTGAACAGTGAACTTGTTTTCTGGACAAAAAAAAAAACAATTCTATAGTCCCAAAGCGCAGAAATATAGAGAATATTCTTATACTTTGAAATGATGAGATCGCTTTCTGTAAATAAAATAAGGAAATCAAATGGGTGACAACGGAATTTGAACACGCTGGTCAATATTTATTTATTTTGTTTTACATGACCATAATAAGCCAGCACAAATGATGTCACTGTAAGACTGGAAATATTTTTAAAAATCTTAAAGGCTCCTCCGGTTCTTCAAGATATAAATTAAATACAAATCACGGACAGCAACTGCAAGTGTAAGGAGGAGGGCAGGGGCCAGGGGAATGGGGAGAGGCCAGGAGCCAGAGGAGAGGCCAGGGGAGGGGCCAGGGGAGGAGCCAATGAGACGGGTAGATTTTCTGTCTGGGTTTACTTCCATAGCCTTTCCCCACAAGGGGTTACCCACAAGGTGGCCGGGACAGGCGCAGGTCGCACAGTCTACTGTCATACTGTGGCAGAGACTCGGCTCTGACCTGACAAAATATGTCAGAAACAGATGGTGAAACATCTAATAACTTTACATGCCTGCAGTAGATGGTCCATGACTCCCTTCCCAAATGAAGTAAGAACAGCTGCTCTATATATTGTGCACTTAGTCTCCAATTTCAATTAACATTACTGAGAGGAGTGTAAAGGAAATCCCACCCTATAACTATGTGATACTTTCACAAAAGAAATGGAGATTTTTTTCAACCATGTATCGATGATGTAACGAATCTCGATTCTTCGTGCTGCGTTCATCATATCTAAACCTCAGCCTGTTGCGTCAATCGTATCTAAACCCGCAGCCTGCTGCATCCATCATATCCAAACCCTCAGTCTGCTGCGTCCATCGTACCTAAAACTTTAGCCTGCTGCGTCCATCGTTCCTAAACCTCAGCCTTCACCCTCCATCACACCTAAACCTCAGCCTGCACCCTCCATCATACCTAAACCTCAGCCTGCACCCTCCATCATACCTAAACCTCAGCCTGCACCCTCCATCATACCTAAACCTCAGCCTGCTAAGTCCAGCATATCTAAAACCTCAGCCTTTTACGTCCATCATACCTAAAACCTCAGCGTGCTACATTCATCATACCTAAATCCTCAGCCTATTACGTCCATCACACCTAAAACCTCAGCGTGCTACATTCATCATACCTAAACCTCAGCCTGCACCCTCCATCATACCTAAACCTCAGCCTGCTAAGTCCATCATATCTAAAACCTCAGCCTATTACGTCCATCATACCTAAAACCTCAGCCTGCTACGTCCATCATACCTAAAACCCCAGCCTATTACGTCCATCATACCTAAAACCTCAGCCTGCTACATTCATCATACCTAAAACTATTCTTTCTGGAAGTTTATTTTTTTTTTAAATCAGCAGTATTACGGCTATTGATATTTTGCAATCAGACCTGTATGCCTGAGATTGTATTGCCGGCAGCAGATCCAACGCCTGTGAAATATACTCTTGACAAAAAATCAGTTTTTCTTTAAAAGAGATTATTCAACTGCCCGCTTGGAAAAAAATTGTCACAATGTACAGTAATTACTGACCATTTTCTTTCTTTCCATGCACACTTCATTTTCGAAGTTGTTGAACCATATGTATAACAAAATCTCTTCTGTCCCTAACGACATAGTAAAGCTATGAATGGATCACAAGCAGAACAAATGTACATAAGTATAGTGATGTCCACATGACCCTTTGCCTCAGAATTCATATAGGGGTCACATTCTGTGACATACTGAAATATTGGTGAACATTCTATTCACCGCGTGCAGGAAAAAAACAACAACAAACTTCTTTACTCCTTCAAACATAGCTATGTTACTGGCCGAAAGAGCCTGAAGGAAAAGGCCAGTCTAAATCCACTTGCTAGTATTCGAACAAGTCCTTTGTTACCAAAAACATACAAATGAAAATAAAATTATCCTTTCAAAAAAACAAAAAAAAGAAACTGCTCTGCCACATCTTACTGACTCAGGATTCTGCAGTTGAAAATTCCCCAGTACAAATAAGCAGTTAAAACTGTTCAGTAATGTGCATTGCCTTTTACTGCTTTACAGTTGTTTTGCACACAAAAAAACGTTGCACAATGTGCTCAACCAGAAACAGTAGAAGGTGTCTGTGATTACATAGGAACTATATTATTATAACAACCAGGGGAAGAGGGGAGGCGCCGGGAGCCAAGAAAGAGAGGAGGGATCAGGGGAAGGGGGAGGGCTAAAGATGGATTTTCTGTTTGGGTTTACTCCCATAGCCTTTCCCCATTGGAGGGGTTACCCACAAGGCGGTGGGAACAGACGCAGGTTGCACAGTCTACTGTCGTTCTGTGGGAGAGACTTATGATCTGTCTCTGACCTGACACAAAATACATCGGAAACAGCAGTGGTGGAATATCTAGTAACTTGAAATTGCAGTTGAGAGCCCATGACTCCCATCCCAAATGCAGCAATAACAGTTCCAACAATGAAAAATTTGAGCTGTGTACATTTATCCTGTGGTTCTGGTATGCTCTGACCACTGCCAAGAAGGCTTTAGTACTAGTTAAATGTGAAAAAAACCACTGCCAGAGATCACTCAAAAGTGCAATGGACTGCTATAACTTATTTTGATTGGGTTATCTATAAATAATGTCCAGTAACTGGTATCTACCAATTCGCAGACAAATATAATGCCACATAATGCCCGTGACATTGGTATCGAAGTGTTCCACCATAATGTAGTCAGTATTCCAAGCACGACATTGGCATCCTGATTTAATTGATAACCCTTGTCTCAGTCAAGGAAGTTTAACCGAATCATTGTGCATAAACCCATTGGAGTCTAACGATGTTACATACTCTACTATGCAATTCTTATGTAATTGAAAATTTGCCCCCAGATCTCACAAAGGAAATGGCAACTCAAGCCACACAATTAGCTCTTTCATTCTTTATACCAGTATCACTTGTATTGATTTTTTGAAACTGCTCTAAATTCCACCTATGCCTTCTTTAATGCCTAAAGGTGATGTATGGGCAGTTTTCTTCATTTCTGGTGTCTCTAGCATTAAATCGTAATGTTGACAATAGAAAAGAGTTCAGACTATGAAACGACTTTTTTCTTAAATTTGAAACAAAATTTCAAGCCTCATGACATCTGTCACAAACATTTCCACTGTTAATTTGGCTGACTGACAAACTCCAGCACCACATGTATCAAGCCAAATAGGAATCTGTAACTTATGAAAAGAGTTCTGTTATACATGCTTTGCCCTGTGAGATGTGACCCTAACATAGAGGGTTAGTGTGACATGCAAGCAGTTCAGCCAATCATCAGATCTCAGTCCAGTTACCGCTGACTATAGCATAGTTAAACTTTGTGCAGACATGCAGGGCCATGTGTCAGCTAGGACTGGCGTATATGGACAGAGCTATAGGTCAAACTGGCACACATCTGTTTCACGGTGTTAAGTCTTTTTGTCTTTATTTACTGACACATGATTGGCCAAAAAATTGTGTCAAGGTCTTCCCGGGCCCGTATGTCAGTAAATAAAGGATATAGCTCTTCTC
The DNA here is from genome assembly GCA_039654565.1 of Peronia peronii. Classification (NCBI taxonomy): domain Eukaryota; kingdom Metazoa; phylum Mollusca; class Gastropoda; order Systellommatophora; family Onchidiidae; genus Peronia; species Peronia peronii. The sequence goes on from JBCEWB010817305.1 coordinate 14,902, forward strand.
GCAGAACTCTTTCATCGCGTGATTGGCAACTGCTATCAAGGAGGACCATTTCAAAAGTTTCGTTTTTTTATATTTCGAGAGATGTGTGAAGTGTAGAATGTCCATAATTGGTACAACATACATTTCACAAAAGAGCTACACTACGAACACCTATCATTGTCAAGTCAATTATGCATGTGGTAGAACCATCAGTTGGAAGCGGCGACGTAGGTAGTTTTTGTCCATGTATCGAATTGCATCTCTGACAGCCAAGCTTGTCCTGCTTTGATTTGGGGGCAAATGCCTGGGGGAATGTTGAGGATGTTCCAGTAGTTTCCTGCAATAACTTTTCAAAAGCTTTGACTTGGGAATTTGGTGCTTTGTCCCACCAAGGCAATGGGCCAGTGTACACTGTGGGAGCTGTGAACATTTTGAAGAGACAGATGGGAATTATTGGGGCATCCTCGATATTCTCCCAGATATTGCCACCTATGGTTTCCTTTTCCCCAAAATCAAAGAAAGGTTTGAGGACAAAGATTTGACTCACAAAAGGACATTTTTGACCGCAAGAAATGTAATTAGATACTGGATAAAAACACTTTGGTCGTTGCAGTCAATTGATGGTTGTAACATGTGCATTAATGCCTTGATAATGGCAGATGTTGCGTTGTGTAGTGACTATGTGAAAGGTAAGTTGTATCAACTATTGAGACTCCATAACCAAAATTTCTCAAGATCGCCGAAACTTTTGAAAAGAACCTTGTATTTCTGGTCAGTGTCCCACAGAGAAGCTGTGTATTCAGGTATCATCTCTGAGCTCAAATCTCTCAACCTAATTCTCACTGACTGTACCCATGATGCTGAAGCTCGACTTAGATTGGCTAGAATATGTTAAATATAATAGCTAACAATGAACGCCAAGCGGAAAGCTGACAATGAATAGCAAACATGATTGCTATAGATGACACCCAATGCATGATACTGTAAATAATATGTGGTAATATAGATTACGCTAACATGACATCAGAAACTGGATAGATTTATGCTGAAATCCATGCAGATTTCAGACAATGAAAATGTCAATCTGTTTATATGGAATACATAACTGGATAGATGTATGCTGAAATCCATGCAGATTTCAGAAAATGAAAATGTCAATCTGTTTATATGGAATACATGTATATACTTTGATTTTTTTTTTTCGCCGCAGCTCACCATTTACCACTGTGTTACGTATATCAATGAGAAAGTTACCAGTGACCATTAAACAGTGAATTCTCCCTTTTATGAACAGACCAGCAACTTTTGATCTACAGTGGGGGGTGAGGGTGGAGGGGGGGGGGGGGGGGGGGGGCGAAGAAAAAAACCTAAGTC
>JBCEWB010817416.1:3123-16254 GCA_039654565.1 Peronia peronii
AGTCTACTTCTTAGCTGTGGTCTCTGGTTTTGCATTAGATAATGCTCGTGTTCTAAACAGGAAGACATAAGATAGTTAAGCATGATGAGCAGTGCCTTGTAATTGCATTGTTACAATTACATAAGAGTTATTGCTGGAATCACAGTTTATATAAAGAAAAGGCCACAAAGGAACTTATTTGTTTCGGATTCTGTGACGTAAAGCACCAGACAAGTTTTGTGTTTTCACAATATATGGCATTAGTGAAGTTGGCACGTGTGTCCTTGCTTTACATGCTTTCGGATTCTGGCCTTGTAGCTTCTGCTTCTGGGATCAGAACTCAAGATTTTGATGTCACCTTTCGTGCTACCGTAATGGTTTTAACCTTAGGTCTAGCAAACAAAATAAGATTAAGCACTGTTGAAGGTGTACTTCAGTCAAACTCACCGAGTGCTTCTCAATAGTGATACAGTATAAAACATCCTCGAAAATAAGAGCATGTTGTTCTATGAACCATTATCGAGATGTTTTGGATCAGTTAATAAAATTTATACTGAGTTATGCATTATTGTGAATTGTAGCAAGAGGAAGGCGTCCAATTTTCCATCATATTTACTCTTGCATATTGCATGTAAATCATGCTATCAGTCAAATCCCTCGTCTTTCACTGCTACCCTAAGAATTGTATCTTTTCCCCCTCCAAGTTTTCTTGATGTCTTTACTCTGTGTGAAATAAGAAAACTTATTGTCCATCTGATGTTGTTGATCTTTCTTAGCCATTCCCTTGTTGGGAAAGAGAATTGAAACAGCTGACCTCAGCATTTGTCTCGGCCAAGATTCCACTGACCAGTTCTCCAGTTTTAGCTCGAGTTTTTGTGTGGTTCGTATGTATTGCATATGACAAGTCAAAGTTTCAGGCGTTGGTCTTTTATCTTCCAGGTCGTTCACCCTTGTGATATAACTTTTATGCCCAGTTATCTGGCGATTGATCGATGCAGTATATTACAAACGCTTGAAATTCGAACTGTTTGTGAAAGTGCTGACTGTGAAAAGAAACTTAGCTGAATTTATCATAGAAATTGAAACAGAGGAGCGAACTGAACAGCTGCAATCATGAAGCCTGACTCACCTTCCAACGAATGCGTAAGTTGTCTATTCATCTTTATTGTGTGTGTATGACTGTCATTACTATCTTGCTCTGCGACGCAGTGAGTTACACAATAATATACATGTATGTGTGCGTATATGTATGTGCGTGTTTGAACCGATTTACTTTTTCCTATGGTATTTCTCTGTCATTTCTGGGCGTGCTCAAAATGATCAACAGGCCGTGATGATGAAATTATTTTAAAATTTGCTAATTGAGTAATTACTTTCTAAGAAGACACTGACTTGAGAAGTTTATACTGACTGATTGAGGAGGGGAAGAGGGCTACTGAACCTGGGGGGAGGGGGGGGGGGAGGAAAGGGGGGAGGGGGTCAGCTGGCCAGTTTGTTGATCATAAACACACCCTTGCTTATCCAGCCCAACTCCCCAGACATGGTTCAAGGGACTCAACTCTGTCATTGTTGGAAACAACACAAGGGGATTAACTCCCTTGTTTCTTGGTCATGGCCCAACACGCAGGGATAACTGTGGGGAGGAAAGCAGAGAGATTCGCCCTGTCAGACATAAAGAGATCAATTAATCCGTTCGGCGTCATGAGCTCTGTGTACTCATCGTCTTGTCTGTTCTTTCTAAAGGTCGGTGATGTCGCGGTTTTTGACGGCCAGGCACCTGTATCGCCTCAGAGATAGTTCTCTGTGTGGGATCGCATCTCAAGACATTGACAGCATCTTTCATGTTATCGTGATCGTTTTGACCGAAGGCTCAGCAAATAGAATAAGATTAAGCACTGTTGCGTAGTTTCAGTTGTACAATGTATGCAGTGCGAAAGAAAGAAAAATATATTATCATTTCTGTTCTACGTAGGTAAAAGCGAACAACTATAAAGAGCCCAATTTTACATTTTGACCATATTTTACTGAGATCGTTTGTTTGTTTGTTTGTATTGGGGTTTAACTGCACATCAGCATGATAACGGCTATATTGTGCCTGACATGATGGGTACATTTACACGGCAAAAGGTTGGTCAAGGTATGTAGATAAAATGTAGTGACACTACGCGACAACCAGGGCACATGTAGGAAGGTGTATCGGAGAACTCACACTGACAAACTCGGCCACGGCCCACATGATAAGAACAGCCTAGATAGACTCGTCTCTTTCTTCCCCATCCCTCCTCCAGCCCATGGGTCTAATAAAGGCCTAATAAAATTAAGCTAAGTTAACTATGCCATGTCCCAAGGAAACACCGTGGTTGAGCGGTAAGGTGTTTACCTTTCGATGAAAGTGTTGCCGTTTCGAATTCCACTTGAAGACGGTGATATACTCAAACTTTCCTTTTCAGTAGCTGGACACTTGTCTGACGACTAGTTTTCTCAAGTCCTGTGAGAATCTTATGCATTTTGAAAGCTTGGCATGTCAAGCTTTTTTCAAGAGCACTCCTGGACGTGGTTGTCTGAGTGAACTTTGCCTACCTCTATACGACTTATGTTCCCTCTCATCATTGGGCTCACAGTGGGAGATCGATGTCTCCAACCTTATGGCTTCCTTTTGCCAGACAAAAGAGGTGTTGAACAAGCAGCGTAAAGAGGGAAAAATTACTTTTGCGCCCTTTGCTTGAAACATACACCATGATTTTTTTTTTAATTTTTAATTATGATTCAAAGAGAATGCTTTCTTCTGATTGTTACAATTTGTTCATTTTTATTTTTTTTTTTTTATTAATGATCAGTCTTTCGAATGGCATGAAGTAAAGGGATTTTTTCCTCTTTACACTGCTTGCTCAGCACCTCTTTTGCCTAGCAAAGGTAGGTAATAAAACTGGGCACAATGATCTCCCATTAAAGCTGAGGTAATTCCATTTTTATGAGTAGAATCTACATACACATTGGCTAACTACACCAAATTTCAGACTTACAGACTGACCCCCTGGCTGGTCTTTTAATAGAAATCGTAGATCATGAAGACCTTTGGCATCCCATACAAAAACTGCCGTACCAGCTTGGATTATTAGGCCAAAGACAGGCCAGCCTGAAGCAAATGAAGACCATAAGAAAATGAGATGGTGTGGTCATGTACATAAATCAAGAGCAACATGACGTCTTTGTCAAAACAAGGAACAGTCTGAGGACGCCCAAAGAGTGAAAACTAGCCTGGTACAAAGAGTATCCGAGAACCATGAACAATGGAATAATGCTGGTTACGAAGTCTTCTGTGGGCACTACCTTGTAAGTGTGGTCCCGGTCTGTTTCTACTACGGACGTCGCCAAAATGGCACATATCGATAGATCGGGACCACGAAACGAAGGGAGTGCCCTTCTGCGGCTCCACAATGGTGTTCAAGACTCGGGGAGCGGGGGGGGGGGGGGGGGGGAATTGGACAGGAGTAGATAAGATAAAACAAGACAGACCAGATGAAAGAAAATACAGACATGTCTTTTCACCTCGTTTGTTCTGATTCATTTCAGGTCAACGCTGATGACGTCAACACAGGCACCACCGGGGCGCCCACCCTCATTGTCAACGGGGACGGAGACTTTGACAAGTGAGTGCTAGACTGTGGATCTAGGTGTACTTCCGCATGTGTAACTTGGCACACGCACCCATTTCCAGCGCAACGGTCCCCACAATGTACAAACACTCGCACATGCACACTTCCTACTCATCTGTCAGTCCATCCATCGTTTTGCACTATTTCTTTATATCACGAGTTCTCCTTGACGCCTCTATGCTTTCCCATCTCTCTCTCTCTCTCTCTTTCTCGCTCTCTCTCTTTCTTTGTTTTCTCTCATTCTCCCGCCTTTTCTCTGTCTCCTCTCCCTCCCTCTCCTCTTCTTCCTATAATTGTTCTCTTTCCCATTCTGAGTTTGTTTCTCACTTTCTATATCACACTGTTTCCCTCTCTCTATCTGAAAAGGAATTGTTTCTTTAGCACAATGGTCTATTTCTCTTCCTCCCGCTTCGCCTTTCTCTCTCTCTGACTCTCTCTCTCGTTCTCTCTCTCTCTCTCTCTCTCTTTTGTATTAAAATCCGGTCGTTGTATTCCACGATTATCTTTGTTTTATATACTATTTTCTTCATGATATCAAGTAATATCCGGGCCTAAACTTTAGAAGGTTTTGTCCTCAAGAGGAGTATTGCTCGTCGTTTGTTTGTTTTCAATCTAAAACCACCTGCATCTGATTTTCATGCAAGCAGGATAATTCACACTAGACGGATGAATGATTTTCATCAGCAGAGCAAAATAATTTGAACTGGAATAAGGCTTATTTTTCTAGTCATTTAAACCCGCCCCTCTCGGCTACCTAATCTTATGTTTAAATAGTACATTTATTTTCTTCGTAGGACATTGTTCTAATATCCAGTTCTTGGACTACACTGAACATACTCCCCTCCCTCCTCCCTACACACACTTCCCCCAAGCACTGGTTGTATGTTGGACTAAGGGATGTTATTAATTGACCCTGTCCTGACTTTTTGACCTTATCCTATTTGACCCTATCGTGACTATTTGACCCTATCCTGACTGTTTGACCCTATCCTGACTATTTGACCCTATCCTGACTATTTGACCTTATTCTGACTATTTGACCCTATCTATTTGACCCTATCCTAACTGTTTGACCCTATCCTGGCTATTTGACCCTATCCTGACTATTTGACCCTATCCTCTTTGATCCTATCCTAACTATTAGACCCTATCCTGACTATTTGACCCTATCCTGACTATTTGACCCTTTCCTATTTGACCCTATCCTATTTGACCCTGTCCTGACTATTCGATTTCTCATTTGCAGGGAATTCGGTATGGACGAAGAGATCATGGGTTTCATGCACACCAACGTCCATCGGTGAGTACTCCCGTCATCTGCACGCATGTTATGTTACAACTTTTTCGTCTATGACTTCCATACTTTTCTTGTCCGGGGTGTTTTCTTGCCCTCGCCCGCGGTCAGGAACAAGGACTGGAGAAAAAGAAACCGGTCTGACTGAGGAAGTAAATTTTGTTTTTTGTTGTTTTTGTTTTTGTTTTCAATTCCTGCCCATGTTGATAAAGTACATATTTCCAGAAATACTGGAAAAGAAAATTGAATTAATCAGAACATAATTTTTTTAAAAACCACATACACACACACAAAAAGAAAACAGCAATGAAAAAGTATAGTTATAGAAATGGAACTAGAAATTTAACTTTAAAACGCCGGCCTTTTGATGGATTTTTGTTTGTTTGGTTTGTTTGTTTGTTTGTTTGTTTTGACAGATAGGAGACTTTTATTTTATGGGAAATTAACTTTTTCTTTCATTGTCTGAAGTATATGTGTTAAACAAGAGAAGTCAAAAGTCCGAGCGATGATGGACATTTTTGGACTTTTGTTTTCTTTTGTTTGTTTGTTTTGTTTTGTTTTTCTCTTTTATGAGGTAGTTTCAAGAGAATTACACTATTTCACTGAAGTTGCAAAAATAGAGAGTGATTAACAAAATAATGACGGACGTTTTCAGAATTTTTATAACATTGACTTATCTTTGTGGATTGGACTCTAGCTATGAATTTGGCGATGTATAGTATAATGGAGAGGGCACAACCTTTTGTGAATATATATTTTTAATGCGTTTTTATTTAATTTTTATTTATCAAGATTGTTTCTGTAGATTTCAATACCATCCATACTTAGAGCATGCTGTGTTTATCATAGATCCTATAATCTGCTTGATTTGGTTTGACCATGACCTTGATTATATTCTCATTAGATCATTTTCTTGTGCATCTTCTTGTCTGTTTGTCTGTGTTATGATTTCTTGGAACATTATTCGGTTTCATTTATCGTTTTGCTTATAGTGGTGAAGTCTCATTATCATTTCGTATGTGTTTTATTTATCCATATATTTGTATGTGGAAGAATCTTTAAATTATCCCCTGAGTAACTTTGAGTTGCTTGTAAACATTGGTTTTGTGAACACGTCTTTGGAACGAGTGACGTGTGAGCTTGCAGTTTACAAACTGTTTGTGGTAATTTTAACTGTCAAATATGACTGAGAGAAGTCTGGTCTAGATTGGGGTGAACTGATGTGATGTGCCCATTACTAGGCAATCAGGATACAGCTTTTAATGATTTTTTTTTGTATGTGTGAAAGAAAAATGTTTCAATTAGTTATCTGTGATGTAGTTGAAAGTTCTATGGGTCACTGTCGCCAGCTGCAGTACTGAACGAGATAACTTCCACCAGGAAGTTGAAAGACGGATATAGAACCGTAGCAGCACTGATGAAATATGTGTAGAGATTTTGAACTTTCCTATTTCATAAATCGACATGAAACAAGTTGAAAAGAAAATCATAGAAAAGATTTACAGAAGGAACAAGACAAGAAATGAAGGAGTAAGTCTCAGATCCAGCTGGTGTGACTGCGAATGGCCCTTGGTGAAGTTGGGCAGAATTTGGGCTTTGATGAAAGCGTTTGACACAGGTCAGTTCTGTGGCAGAGCCTAGACTGGGCGATGCTCTAGAGAGAAGGCAGCTGGACACAACACAATAGACAGACCATCAATGGCGTCCTTTTGATCAACATGACTAGTGATTGGCAAACAGCGTCTGTAGAAAAACAAAAATGGCGGAAATTAAACAGTGGACTGATAGTTGAGCCCTATTAACAGGAGAATGGGTGTGAGTTGCCGCAAATGATGGCGTCAGCAATTCTCAACGTCACATAGGAAATGACACTGATACCAGTATCGAGGGCAGGCACAATATATTAATCCCTAACCCCACGACAATTACCATACAACCTGTTTTCAAAACAATGTGGCTCGTCAATGGCCCAGCAACAGCTATCTGCCACGAAGATAAATGACCTGATATAGATTGTGGGACCCACACATTCGCTCTCCAGTGGTTCGACTTCCTCATCGCTTCAAACCTGATGATGTTGAAATTCAAGTGTAAACCATGAGTCTGCCAGCTCAGATGTCTTTAATCAGTGGCAGCTTTTCCCACCGTAAAATTTGAGTTGTTCAACAGATAATTCTGTTCAGTGATAAGCGCACGAAATCAGGGTCTGAATCGTTTCAGAAACAAGTGAATACTAGTGTAGTTACGAGATCAAGTTTCTTGGTAAATGTCTACAAATGCATAGCTAACGCAAAAGAAAAATCTACATCACGGAACGCCTGAAGCTTCTGTCATTGGGACGAGAGAATTGCTGAGTGACATCCGCCTGCAGGAATCTTTGCTCATTAAACCATCACATCACATCTCAAGATACCGCCATGTTGCAGCCAAGAATTGAAGATGTTCACCCGCAAGACGAGACTTCTTAAGCTATATATTTTTGTTATTTTTTAAAATTAGATTTCAGGATAAAACTCGTCCAATTGATCTGTTGCTTCTTTAACAGCAGTTTGAAAAATGTTCGCCATCTGAGCTTAGCTTGATGGCTGGGCCATTCTTCGTGGTGCCTTTTTCTCCTCAGTGGTCGGTGAAATGATTCTGCCCACCAAATGAGACCCGTAATCCATAAACCATAAGTCTTGACTCCATTTTTTCTCTCACTACCGATGTCCAGGTACATAGTAGGAGCAAGGCCCGATATAATCTGGAGAAACAGAATGCCTTGACGCCCGGTTGTGTAGTCATGGAATGAATTTGATGCTTTTATGACCAGTGAAGTCATTGTATGTTTGTGTGCGCATGTTCTTGCTTTTTTTTTTTTCATATCTTGTCTTCATTAGAATTACCATCCTTTCCTGACTGGTTTTCCCCTTCTTGCATGGCTTCCCCCCCACATGTAGGCAATTAATGAAATTCACCAAGAAAGCGGGCTGGGGAAAGAAAAAGAAGTCGATGATGGACCGAGATACCAAGGCTTACTTTGAGGAGGTCATTCGTGGCTCGGCTCTCTTCGGCCTCCTCCCAGACCGAGAGGAAGGCGATGATGAGGAAGAAGAGGATGAGAGCTATAGCGGTGCCGACAATAGGTATTTTGCGCCACCAACTGTGTTTGATGTCGGCCTCAGAGTGAGGCATTTCCGTACCAAGGTTTTCAACAACTGTAGTTTGCTGTGTAGATCGCACGCGTCCTCGAGCAGTGTTTCACATGGAGACGTTGTCAGCGCACTCAGCATTTCTTGTCATCTGTCCGTGTCCAAAGAAAAATTAATTTTCTTCACTCAGATTTTTGTTTTAATCATAAAGAAACTGCAACTTTTGTAAATACCTTTTGCACAGCGATCAAGGTTCAAAGTGTGAATGTTTTCTCAAAGGCACATATCAGCGCCTGTCATTTTTGTGCCGTTTTAATACGGACTGAAGAAAAAAAAAAGTAATTCCATTCATCCTTGTCTCACTGAAGTTGTCTTGTAAGCATTGTGTGATTGGAGATACCACATCTGTGACTAGATAGTTGGCACTATTTTCTCTCTCCGGTCCGGGTACAAATGGCAAATATCGATACTGCGATTATTGCCTCGGCGATATACATATCGATTAGTGTAAAATGAACAAGACCAACCCCTGGCCCTAACCTGCTTTGACCCTCGGCTGTGCATACCGCCGAGGCAATAATCGCAGTATCGATATATGCCATTTGTACCGGGACTGCAGTGAGAAGATAGTGCCATATAGTTTGTCAACACTTGAAAGCACATTGTACAGATAGTCGCCTCACGGCACAGCCCAGTAGCATGCAGTTACGTTAGTTGTCAGTCTCCACAAAGAATGTCACCGACTGTAGCCATGTCCAGCTGTTGTTTCTGTAAGCATGTTCTTGTTTTCACAACCATGTCAGCCCTCCTTCCCCTCACCCACTCATCCACACCCCGATCTCATTCATGTATTTTGTGTGAGTGAATGTTTTTATTTCGTTTTTTTTTTTAATTTGCTATTTTTTATTTATTTACTCAGCACGGCAGTTAAATGTTAAATCAATATGTCTGAAATCGGAATCCTTAGGTTTTAGCTGAATTCATGATTTTCCACATTTTTGTTGAAAAAATCTTTAAATGATTAAAAGTGAAATTGGACGATCGAATTATTTGTGACTGCAAAAATAATAAATCTCAAAAGTAAATGTTTATATAAAATTATATAAAAATGTTATGAATCATGAATAACTGCGCGAAACTAAATCTTACATTTTAATTGTGTCCTAAAGGACCATGAATCATCGGGTTAGTCATGTTTCTTGAGCAAAAGGGTAGAATAAAATAAGATAACTTTTGTTTTAGCCAAGAGGAGATTCAGTTCATTAATGATGAAACAGTGCGGTAATGAAAAAAAAAAAAAAGGCATACATATATTCACTCACCTACATAAACTAAATGCTCCAAATAGCATCGGAGCAAAGCCTTACCTGAGAAAAAATGTTTCAGCTTAATAAGCGTATCGTTGATTGTAGAAATCTAGAGCTTTGTTTCAGTTGAACGTATGCATGGCCATGTTGTTGTGATGTTTGTAGGTAGTGGTGTATTTTTGATGTGATGGTAGCCGCCATACTTCTAGTAGCAGCCAATCTGGCACAGCATAGACCACGTGGCTCAGACTGTGGTCACGTGTGTAGTGCCCGTAGACATCAGCTGTTTGGTTGTTCCCCCTTTGGTTCTTTTCCTTGAGTTATTTTCCTTCCTTTTCGTTCACATTAGATACACCAGTGCATGAATGTCTGTATGGATACCTTTGCAATCGTAAATATGCCCTAGTGTAGTTCTTATTTGTTTTTATTTGTTTTACAAAATGTCTACCTGTATGGATTTCTTTATTTTCGTTTTTATTCTCTCTTCTTCTTCTTCTTTTTCTTCTTCTTCTTCTTCTTGTTATTAGTATTATTATTATCATTAGCATTAGCATTAATTGGATGATATGTCTCCGTTCAGAATTCAGTTGATTTGTTTAAATTGTTTTCCGTTATTTTAGTTACAAATAAAATTACTGGCCAACTGGAAAAGAAGAAGAAGAAGAATCATCTGTGGAGATTTTTAAACTGACATTATTTGAGACGCGACAGGATAAAATCAGGCGCTCGTCAAAGTTTGAGCATATGGAGTTATTGGTATCACTGTTAAGATTATTCATTTCCCTTTCTGTGTGTGAAAACATTTTTTCTCTACCTTAAGTAGAAGTTGAGATATTGGCAATCAAAGACGGTGAGAGTGACCTGTTGCTGCAGCTAAAGTAGTGAGAAAATGGCCGATGATTTTTGTTAATCCTTATCAATCCTTATGAGGCCATGCCACTAAATTACAATTTTTGGGCTTTTACTCAATCTGTTTCAGCAAATTAAACTCTGAAATGCATGTTTAGATTGTTATAGAAGGGTTCTGTGAAGAAAAAAAAATCCATTCTGTAGAAAAACACGTGATTTTTCCGGTCACCTCAGTTTGACGAGCGCCTGATTTCATCGTATGGCGTCTCATTTGTGTATGTGGATTTATGGCAATGACATATTAATCCATAACATCAGAGATATAAATCTTGTCACATAATATTAAAATCATGTTTTTGTGTTTATGCCACGGAGTCGGTGAGAGATGCAGTATCGCCTTAAATAAATATGTCGAGCCCCCGTTTTTTTAATTTCATACTCTTAACATTTTTTTTTAAAGTCACTGTTTTATATATTATATAAGAGCCTGAGGCGCGGTCTTACCGCGCGTGATATTCCTCATCCAGAGTCAGGTGCCATCGCCCAAGCCTTATTGATAGTCACTGTGTTAGAATCCATAGTTTCTTGGCTTCAGCAACCAAACCGCCTGTCATATTTTTCTAACCGAATCAGATTCATTCAAACATAGCAGTTTGAGACTTTTAGATTTCTCAAGTGTTTATATATCTATAACTATCAAGTTTATTCCATTGTCATTCTTGCTCCAGCCATCAAGACTGAAGCAATAGTGACTGGCACTGTTTCACAAGAGTTTGTTTCGAAAGTGCCCAAGATTTTCATCAAAATGGTCCGACAGATATAGTAACTTTGTCAGGGTGAAACGCAAAACAAAATTACATATGTAAGGGATTCAGCCTTTTTTATTACAAGTGTACCTCCCTCTTTGCCAAGCTCCTGTTTGTAAATTAGAATTAAACCAGAGGGAAAAAAGGAAAATTTTTAAACCATACGTACGTGTGGGATTAAACATTAATTTTAGTACCGCCATAGTTAAAAACCGAGTTATTGAACAGGGTGAGGTAGCAATTTACTAGCCTCCACTCCCGCAGGGTGAACTTTTTCATTTCATAACACGGTAAAATTGAGCTTGCGCACTACGGCGCTGGAGAGCTCCTCCACCCGGTTACCATGACAACCGATCGTTATCATAGACTGTTGCTTCATCTTGGAAGGGAAAAAAGAGGGGGTAGGGGTATTTGCTTATGTTGAGATTCCCCCCCCCCCTCCTTTTTTTTTCTTCTTCAGCAATAAGCTTAGACCAACTGTCAGAGAGCACTGTTCCCCTGGGAGCTTGTATAAGAACATTGTCAGCCGATTACAAAACTCTCTGAGATATGTAGAAATTGACATTTGCTTTGATAAGGGGAAATGTGGGTGAATTGACGCAAATTGTTTCGTCGATCGTGGAAGCTGCTTTAATTTATTCTAGCCTGGCTTTTGTTCCGAGTCTGTTGTAGTTTGCTGTTTTGGTTTATTAAGTCGGTGTTTTTGTAGCACTTCTGGAATGTTCTGGTGCTTATCTCAGAGACAGTGCTGGCACGTTGAGTGCTACTCTTGGCTGTGGATCCTGGTAGCTCGTTGAAGCAGTCCGAGCCGTGGCTGTTGATACAGGTGACAGTTAATACAAGTGACTGTTGATACCAGTGGCTGTTGCGACAGGAGGCTGTTGAGACAGGAGGCTGTTGAGACATCTAGCTGTTTGTTGAGACATGTGGCTGTTGAGACAGGTGGCTGTTGAGATAGGTGGCTGTTGAGACAGGTGGCTGTTGAGATAGGTGGCTGTTGAGACAGGTATATTTTGTGCTGAGATTTTCTGTTGATCGGGGACAGCAAGAGAAAAGCCCTGCGGGGGTGAGGATGGGGAAGGAGTCTGGTCAATAATTACGTTAGATAAGAATACAGAGCATTTATACAGTGCTCATCCCCATAACAATCTATTACATTGATAAACCCAATGGAGACACTCAAGCTCTTGGCCTCCTGGAAAGCATACAAGGCGGCTGTGTGTTGGGTGTCCCAATCCTAATCAATTGAATAAAGAACATGTACTGTTCGGTACCTATTTTAACCCTGGTCGAATAGGGAAATGTGTGTCGTTAGTCTTTCCCACGGGCAAAATATCGCGACTTTTCCAGAGAGAAAGACTGATGGTTTACCGGCTGGGATGGAAAAGAGTTAAGGAATGGACGAAGAAAATACAGTTGTTATATGTTTCAGGCAGTACGATTGAAACAAACAAACAACAAAAAAGACAAAGTCGTAAGAGGCCAGAGGAAAAAAAGAACAAGAAAAGAGTGATAAATAACAGGTAATAATTGTGTAGTAAATGTGTAATAAATGCCTTGTTGGGTAGAACAAGAAAAGAAACAAGGAAAGAAAAGAAAGAAAGAGAGGAGGGAAAAACGAAAAAGAAAGAAAGAAGGAAGGAAAGAAAGAAAGAAAGTAAGAGAAAGAAAAGAAAGTAAGAAAGAAAGAAAACAAAGAATAGTTGGTAAGAAGAAATAGAAAAATAGCCTTTAATGCAAACAAGAATCTGACACCCATTAGGCGATAAGGAGACGATGTGGAGTAGATCAGGATAGAGGAGTAGGAAAAGAAATCAAAAGATGAAGGAATTTGGGGGCCTCTGGGTGAGGGAGATGGAGGGGCGCACATTAATGGGATTGATTAGTTGTGGTGGTGGTGGGGAGGGGGGTGATTGAACGGCAATCGTAATCACACAATGGAAGTAGATTGTATAGGGTAATCCCCTCTCACTCCTTTCCCTCACGGGGGGGGGGGGGGGGAGTATGCAAGTAGGTTCTTTGCAGTCACCTGCAGGCGGTGAAAGCCCGCCATCGGTGGGATGTCTTTCGACGAATGCCGTCCTCGACGTTCCAGTGGTGACATCTCTT
>JBCEWB010817527.1:0-13792 GCA_039654565.1 Peronia peronii
ACGTTGCTTTTTTGGTATTGTACCAGCACATTATTATCTGTGTTTTTGGAAATAAAGAACTTGATATGTATGTATGTATGTATGAATGAATGAATGTATTGTACCCACACCCCTTTCCATGTAAGCATGGATTATATTATATCGTGCCTTTTGTCTTTTGCGTGTGTGTTTCTATGTGTGTGCAAAATAATGTGTGACTTAAAAAATATGGTGAGGCAAGTGGGAGGTCTGCAGCTTTATCGACAACATTTAGCACTTGGTGTAATGTTTAATTACGAGGAAATAATGGGATTCTAATCTCTACAACTCGAACAAGTCCCCAGCTCATGACGCTGTTCACACGACAATCATCATTTATCTTGGTCTGAGCCAGAGATAGCATTGGGTAATAAGGCTTTTAGGTTTGATTGCCTTAATATAGGACAGTAGATATTTTTGAATGACCTGCTGATTTCTTAGCTGTGAAAATGGAAAATATGCATACAGATGGAAAACTGATTCATTACAGAAGGAAATTGCAATTACAAATAATCAGATTTGTGTGCGTTCGCTGATGAACGTACGTTGATACAGCGATCCACGTGAGCTCACAATGAGTAACCTAATGCTTACAAATGTTTTGATAGTTAAATGTAGTGTTACTGATTTAGAAATTAATTAATCTCACATAATATCCATGTATATTCTGATTGTAATGAAACATATCGTTGGGATTCAAGACAATTTCATGTATTTCTGTGAAGATTTTATTTTAGTGTGGGTATGCCGACGATAAACTCATTACAATAATTAAAAACAGTAATTGTATAGCTTTGTGTTTTATGAATACACTGTTATAATAGGAAATGTTCCAAAAAATGGAAATGAATTATTATATCACCTTGGACAACACTCAATAGAATAATTACGCTGTGTCATCTACTTGGATGAGAACAAAGAGCCATGACTAATCATTACATATGATATAAATCTTTCTGAAAAGAAAAATATGCTTGTTCAGTTTGTTAAAGAACAGATAGATTCCGCTACCTAATCCAAATGGAGGAGTGCAGATTGCAATACTTGACGACTAACACGATTCTCCCATACTTAATTCCAATTCTACGAAAAGAACATCTGCATTTGCAATTTTCTTTTCTTCTTTTCCCTTTAAGTTAATGTCGCGCCCATAAACTGTCCCTGAGCTGCAAATAAGATGCCATCATTGGCCTTTTGCTCTTTGAAGGTGCAGCCACATCCGTCAAATTATCAGCTAAAGAAAAACTTTCCATCTTCCCTGTCATTACTTAAATGCTTTTCGCATGTACGTCATCAAACGTTTAGCTAAACGCATTTGCTTAGAACGGTGATAGATATACATATGAGCAAGACAGAAATCCTGAGGTCTCGATCTCCAGTCTGATCGATTTGGTGTAATCCTATTTTGGAGATCCCGTGAATCTGAGCTATCTTCGAGGCCCTGATATTTTGGGCATAACAGGTGTTTGTGTAGCGTGGCTCTACACTGGTACCTTAATCAAACAGCCCTGTGGGTGCTGCCTTTGACATTTAGTTTTCACTTCCCAGGGATCGAGACCTCCTTGTTAATGGGAACAGGTGAAGCAATCCTCAGTTGTTTGCTCAACATTTGCACTCAGATTACGCCAAAGTTCACAAACGAGGTGTTAGGTAGAGACGAAGAATAACAGGACGTTCAGACTCTGTCGCAGACAGAATGCTTTTGTACTTTAACAAAACACCTTAATTAAAATCACTGTTTATTTTTTTCTCCACCTATTCAGATATATCTTTCCACTATATTTAACAACCATCAACTGGATCACATCATTCTGTAACAGTTGAATTCTACTGACTATGTGCTAAAAGAAAGATCCTAAAACTAAATCTCAAATTTCTCAAAGAAGTTCTCAAGGAAAACTATTTTGTCAAAGACATTAGAACGGCCCCCTCAAAGATCGGATAACAATGATATAGGTCCCTGTGGACGTTCTCTGACTTGTTTTGCCTTCTCTAATCTGGGTGGTCCCTGATCTAATTCCAGCAGGTGTCGAAACAATGAACGTACATCTTTTTTGGCAGCTGGTTGATTGAACGGAGTTCTCACGGGGAGACAACGCAAATAACAGGGTGTTGCTATTTTCATCGGATTGCCTATTGTTAGTTAAAGGTTGTCGTTTTTATCTAATGACGATGTATCATGGGTCTGAATGTTCGAAATATAGATAGAATATAGATAGATAAAAAAAAATGTAGGTAAAAGACAAAAATAAAGATGGTGACAAAGGTATAGATATTAGATAACAATGAATATGATATAGTCACAGATGAGAAATTATATTTTTATTACCAATACAGACATAAGATAGATATTCATTATAGAGATATTTATTAGAATGGATACAGATGTGGATAAGGATATCAATGATAATGTAGATATGGATAATGATATAAAACATAGATATAGATATCTATCCACATGTATAGTTAAAGATATAAGTATTGATGTGGATATAGACATCGATAGATATACAAAGGAAATGTAGATATAGATACATAGAATCATTAACAACTGACAATCAATCGACAGGACAATTCAAACACAAAAATTTACAAATTGCTAAATGTTTCTTTCTTTCTTTTTTTGAATAAAAACCCCAGTCTAAGTCGTCAGCAAACTGGGATTTCCATTATGTGATCACCACAAGTTTTGAGAAGTCTGTGGGCGTGGATATCTGTGGATGTGGAAGCAGTTACTTGTAAGAGTAAAACAACTGAGGATTGAAAAATCAATCAGGTACTCGTATTGCAGGTTATCAGCCTGGCATTTTGTTTCTGTAGACTGAAAAAACTTCTACTCCTCTCTGTGAGATGTTAAACATGTCACAGGGAAAGATGAGGTTATACTTAGGGTCTTGACTGAAGACAGACAACAGCAAATACTTAAGACAAACAGACATTTTATTTATGGCAAAGAGGAACACATGCTATGGGCCATGGCTGCAGGGCGAAGGAGAAAGCAGAACATAATGATTATACTGTGAATGCGTCCAATACCTGTGAGAAAGGCACTATGATATAATGGTGCCTAACCCACCCAGAGATATGGTGAAAATTCTTCATGGAAAAATTCATCGGCTTGAGCATATATCAACGTTCCAGGGGTGACATCTCTTCTCTCTCCTTGCTCTTGTCTTCTGCCCCGCTCTCTTTCCTCTTTTCTTCCATGTATTTGATCAGCCTTTTGATGTGTTAACGTATCTTACTGTGTTTGGCACAATATAGCCGTGATCGTGCTGATGTGCCGTTAAACCCCAACACAAACAAACAAACAAATATCAAGACTGTAACATTACGGGAGAAGAGATGCTTCAAGATCGGGCCAAATATGAATCGTTCAAGGCGCTACGAGGACCCCGTGAGTAAGACGAACGACCGAATTCGAATCGTAACGAAACATGTCGCTGCCCCATTCTATAGAGCATAATGTACGTCTGGCTGTTTGCACAAGTTCCACACAAACTGTCGTGAGGGCTGTATACTGCCTTATTGAAGACCATATTGCTGAATAACTGTCTCTTGCCTCGGATAGACATTTAAAAGGCAATGATGATTTTTCATGAGAAATCAAGTTGTTTTCGAGCGATTTCGTGACACTGATATCAAGATTATTATTGTCAAAATTAAAGTAGTGAGACTCAACAGAGGGAATGTATTTCCCTTCCCTTCTCCACCCCCCCCCCTCCCCCTGTGTGTGTGTGTGTGTGTTTTCTTTGCTTTAATCCCCTCTCACTCTCCCACATTCTCTCCTTCTTTCTCCTGCGCCCTATCCATTGTTTCTTGTTCATCCATTTTTTTTTTTTTGGTTTTCTCTATTTTTTTCTTTCACTCTCAGTCTTTGTCTCTCATTCCCTCTTTCCTTTTTGCTCTCTATCTATTTCTGTCTCATAAACGAAGAGATCAATCGTCAGATCAGGCATTATTTATTTGATTAGTGAAATTGCTGTTCTTTAACCTTTCATGGCTACAGCGCAATTGATATGATGATATAAATCCATTTCCATAAATAAGAAAAAAATGTGGCTTTGATGTGACTAGTGTACTAGATAAAAAGACAGAAAGATAAATTTCATTTATGTAAGCCCAGTGTTATCAGTTCCCAAAATGGTTAAAAGGAGACTGCTCATGGGTTTGTGAGGAGAAATCAAATTGTTAGGTGGGGTGAACAAAACAATGGTAATGAACAAAAACAGCAAGTCAAATGTGAGTAAAGAGATGGAGAGAGAGAGAGAGCGAGGGAGAAAGACAAAGTGAAAGAGAGCGTATGAGAAAGAGAGAGAGAGAGAGAGGTGGACATCTTTATTACCACGGAAACATACTGCTAAGTACAATTTAAGTTAAAAGGATAATGGAAGGGAGAAAGAGAGACATCTCTAAAACCATGAAAGCACACTCCCGGGTCCAATTTAAGGCAAGAGGGGAGAGAGAAAGAAAGGGGGGGGGGGGCAGGAGAAGATGGTGAAAGAGGCGGACGGATAGCTCCGGTGATCGGACAAAGGCTAAGCTTTGCGAAAATCTAGCCATCAGCACAGAGCTGTGATAGAAGTGGAGGACTGCAGTTGTTCAGCAATCCACCTCAAAATTCTCATACTGGCCTAAGAGAATTAGTTTTAGGCAAATAACAGGCGTAATAACAGTAATCATCAAACATATTTATCAAAAGCACGTTTGTCTTGTGTTAACAGACTCATTGTCGTCCACGGACACAGGTAGATGAATTATCATCAATTATTGTACTCCTCTACCTGCATTTTTGTGTCATAGATGAGTGGAAAGATGCCGGTAAATACATACTGTCAATTGTTAAGTTGGCACCTGTTTCACCCAATTTAGGTCCGCTCAGGGCTGAAAATGGAAAGATCAATGATAATCTCTCTGAGGATGTAGACGTCTTGTTCAGGAATGTCTCCCAAGGAATTCCAACGATTTAATTAAATACAGTAAGTTCGAGTTCACATCGACTTTTTCTTTTTGTGTGTGTGTGGGGGGGGGCAATATTTATATTTATAACAGGCGTTCATACTTGCGTTCCTCTTTCTTATGTTTCCTCTTTTTCGTAACCCTTGACGCGATCTATGCCCATTGCAAGTGCCTGCCAGTCTTCTCCATCTCTCCCGGTTGTGGAGTGGGATCTGTGTCTCCACAAGCGTTTCTTTAGTAAAATCCTGGGAACTGGCGGCCCATCTTTATTGCTCGTCCACTTCTTTCTCGCTTTCCTTTCATTGCTTCGTGTATAGGACATACAGTGTACACACTGTGTCGGATTTTTATACATATATATTATATATATTGCATCTAAACTGAACCACCAAAAAGCCTGCAATCTGTCCACATGTTCTGTGTTTAGCACATCCCAGACGTCTTTCCTAATGCCGCACACTAACTAGCTTTTAAATTCCAAGGACTTTTATTGCCTATTTCAATACCTTAAACATGTTACACAAGGTGACATTGCTCAAGGAATAAACATTTCAGTGCATTTTTATTCCTTTCACAGGGTTTAACTGATTCCATTTTGGCGTCTTTTTTCTCTATGGGAGATCCTCATTTGTATAACAAAGACTGAGGAATTACATGTGTTATGAATTAGGTAATACATTTGCTTGCAGCAAAGTAAATAAAAGGGAAAGAAAATTGCTGGCTGAGGTTCCAGTTAGGCAGGGATGTTCTGTAACTGTCAAAGTTAAAACTGAAATCGTATAATCAAACGTGGGTGGTACTAATGTACTTCATTTGTCCATATTATAGCTAGGAGTATGAGACAAAAACAAAAGCATCAAAGTTTTAAAAAATGACTGACACACGTTGCCTGCGACAGGCGTTTCAAAGACTGTCGCACTTATCCACAGGAAAATCATCACTCATCATCACCATCAGCTTTTAACTCTGTCAAGAGTCACTGAGACGCCATTGACCAATTGTGCCATGCATTCTGTCTTGAGCGACTGGACCAAGCGGAGCTCAGTCTGCTCTCCATTAACAGCTCCATTTGCCCGAGGGCTCTACATGTGATGTACCCAAGCGGTTACTAGTCTAACCAGCCCCATCGTTGCTTGATTGCGGTGACGGGCGAGTGCTTTACTACTATGCCAGATAATGAAATCTACAAATATGGCCAGAGCAGAGGATAAAAACTACAAAACATTTCTGATATCCAATATATAATGATGTATTTCCTGTTCTCTGTTACCGTATTCGGACATCTACGTGGATAATGTGTTTCCACATCTGCCGCATTTATTGCAAAATGTGAATTTTATCTGCTATTTTTGCAATAATAACATGAACTGGCAGTTCTAAGGTTCGAAAAAAGTGAGACATTGCTTAAATCCGACATCACTTTCAATCACATGATAAGAGAATGTATCTCCTCCCAGATGAGAAAAAATTCGAGGAGAGAACATGGATTCTGTCAATTCGGTGTCAAATAAACGAAAGTGTATGTGGGTGTGTCGTGTGTGTATGTTGTGTGTGTGTATATGTGAGTATGTATGGCGGGGGGGGGGGGGGAGGGGAGAGAGGTGGTGGGGATACAGCGGTGTAATGGACAGAAGACAATGGCGGACAAAAATATATAGCTACATTTAAAGACATAAAATCATCTGCAGCCAGGTATTCACTTGGAAAATTAAATTGCATGTGAAACACAACGAAGATTGATCGGGATCTCCAATTTTAAAGTCAGAATGCCAGCCAATCTATCAGAGAAATGGAATTTAAGCACGCAAAAACATTCCCTGAGTGAAATGAACCAGGAGAGAATGCACACAAGAAAACATTATCTCGTGTGTATAAAAGCCGAATGCATTCTAACGAAGTCAACAAGGCTGAATTTTAATGCTCCGTTATCCGATCACTTGGTGCCGTTTCTATTTTCTCTCCTCATCTCATTTCACTGTGGTTTTTTTCCCCAGGCGAGCACTCGTTAACTGATGTTGTGTACCTACCCTCCACTGACTTGAGAAAGGCACTGAGCATCGTGAGGAATCCAAGCTGCCATAGGATCAGCATCGTTACTCTAGGTTGTCAGGAAGAGGTGGATTCTGTAAGCTGCTGACTCTGGAATGGATGGAACAAAAAAAAAAAGCGATAAGAAGATATAAAACAGATAGAAACAGATAGACTGTTAATCAGTTGTACATGTACACGTAATAAATGTAGGGCCTTTTGGTTCAGTCGTGTAAACTTTTGATAGCGTTGGAGTTTTTGGAGTAAGACATTGTTGCTTCCAGACTGTGGGAAAGCCTGTAGGCAGCTGCCTTCACATCCCTATGTACTCACTTACAATAGCTAAACAAATCAAGGGGTGCTAAAACACTGCTCCTATCATTGTTTTTCTGCATTCCCCGGGAAGCATAGCCGATAGTTAACTTTCTGCCTTTTAGTCAACATCACCTTCACTACATTTACTCCTGTTTTCATTTGACCCACATGAAAACCTTTTTTTTTTTTTTTTACTTTCTTTTTCTCGCCCCTGCGCCCCCCCCCCCCCACCCCCCCCCCTTTCCGCTATCATCCCCTCTCTTTCTCTGTTCCCACACACACACACACACACACATACATACATACACACACACACACATTCTCTCTCTGTTCCTCACTCCCTTGCTCTCTCCATTTTCTTTCATTATCACCCTTAGGCATTCAATGGCACAACGAGAGCCTTTGATAAACTAGTGCAAAAATAGCCATTAATGTTGATTAATTTGTTTTTAATAGGATTTGAACATATAATGTAAATCCTGAAAAAAAAATCAGACTCGATTTCACTTTAAACAATCACACACACACCCACACACACACACACAAATAAAACAGATAAAATAACATGTTCAGATTTCATACGACAATGAAACTAACCATAAACTTTATAATTTTCATTTTATTTATATATTTATTTATTTTGTTTAACATACTTATTTTCATATTTATTTGTTTTCTATTTGAATCTTGATGAGAAACTCTCGATCGCTATAATATATTCCCTTTAAAAAAAAAAACAGTCCCGTATCCCGGCAGACATGGCACACTATTTTTGCTTATGATGATTCAAGAATAAGGTTAAAAGAAACGCACTGGCTATTGCAATCAGACAGTAAAATAAACTCAGTAGTCTATTGCAACCAGATTTTTCTTTTTCGTTAGTCAAATTGCTTTGTCTGATTTGATCCGGGACATCCAAGAAGGGCTTGTACTTGTAGATTCTAGATTCAGAGACAACAAGTTCCACACAAGGCCAAATGGCTTTAGGCAGGTGGAATTAGATTAGAGTTAAGTAAGAGATAGGCTAAGAGTGACGGTTAGTACTTACTAAAGTGCTCAGGAACATCTAGTTACGATACCAAGACAGTCTGATAGCAGTTAGGACGTGTTTGGCCACCAGGAAGCAAAAGCCTCATCTTAAGAGATATATATATATATATGTACTGTATATAGAAGAAAAGATATCTTTGTCGCGGCTTTATAAAGAAAGTTCTTTTGGACAGGTGATGAACAGTGGTTAAATCAGAGCAAAACGTTGAATACAGTTTGTCACAAGTAGTATGCAATTATCCTCAACATTGAAATATTCATGTAGAATAAAATGCAATTGTTACATTGATGAGGACTGGAGCTTCTAACAGACAGCTGTTGCGTACGATTCCTAGGAAATTGAATAAGCATCTTTTTCGGCCTGTCGAGGTAACAATAGATTATAAAGTGTTTCTAGCCTGTAATGTATAGGAATAAACACAATATAAATGAATCTATTGTTAATGTTAGTTTTATTCACTAAAATCAGGAAATGCCTCGATTAAACTCAAATAAGTCTTAAAGTGCGTAAAGCATATCACACAAATGATACTAAAATTTT
The DNA here is from genome assembly GCA_039654565.1 of Peronia peronii. NCBI lineage: Eukaryota > Metazoa > Mollusca > Gastropoda > Systellommatophora > Onchidiidae > Peronia > Peronia peronii. Next base: position 8,912 of record JBCEWB010817527.1, read on the forward strand.
TGAACTAAGAATAAAAGATTTTCGCCATGTGGCTTTTTTTTTTTGTTAGGAAAAAAATGCTTACAGTTCAGTGATCAATGCCAGGCATCTTTCTTTTTTTCTACCAGTTTTGACCAGTGCGTGCCCATGCAAGAAATGGGTGACTTTTTACAATCTTTTCTTTCTTCAACTGTGGTGTGTGGAACCCATGTAATTCAACAGACTACACCATTTGAGCATTATGCAGGCACGCACATCTGTCCACAAGGACATAATCTTCTCTATGTATCAGGGAGTTAATGAAAATCAGGAGCTTATTTAATAGAAACTTGGTCCAGATGTGGCCTCCAGTTCTAGACTACGAGAGTCATGAATCAGTTTGAAATGAACTGAGATCTAGGTCAGACATGCTGGAGCATCAGGAATCTTGCTCACGCACACACGAGTGCATTTGAGAGTTTGAACTACATGTACATCTTGTGGGTTAATTTTGGCGTTCATTTTCAGAAAGCTCTGATTTACCGAAGAAGTATAAAAGTATGTCAGTGTTGACTGCTTCGTCTTTCTATTCCTTGCCTATACTTTTCCGCATGTTACAAACTGGTCAGCTATATTTTCTTATCGATAAACAAACTATTCGTTTGTTCTCCTTTTTCCTTTCTTCTAAAACATAAATATGTAGGACCAATTCCATATCAAACACTGAATGCCGGAGGTAAGAGATACTGTATTTTAACAAAACTATTTCTGTCCTTCGCAGTTGAACCATCAAATTCAAAGTTCGGTGAGAGATTTATAAAAAGATTATTTGGATAAGATTTATTTATAAAACCATTTGGTTTAATACTACTGATTCCTCTTGATAAAATGATGTGTTCTGTCATTGCCAGGTGGATCTTATATTCCTCACCTTTAAGGTATTTTCTGGTATAAATTTTGATATATAACGAAAGCAAGGGAGACAAAAAGAGTGAGAGAGAGAGAGAGACTCAGAAAGAGGAGGAGGAAAACTGAAATAGAGTGCGACGAGGAGATAGATGCAGAAGAGAGCAAGAAACAGAAGGATAAAACCAGGTCCTTAAAAATAAATTCAACTGTGACTCAACCACACCCACTAATTCTCTCTTATCTACACACCTCATCCTTAGCATTGATTCCCTGTTGCCTGATCCAGCTCTCACTTATTTATATATTTGTGCCACGTGAGCGGAACGCAATAAACATGCACCAGAAACATTACGTTGTGTTCTTTCCTTTGCACTTAGTTGCGTAGTCTTTTCTACAAGTACGTGAAAAACTCGGAAAAGAACAGGTTACAGGTAGAAAAAATGGACTGGCTAAACACAGTCAAGTACGATCGAGTGCTTTTTGCATCAGAAATCACCTCTTTGCATCTTATCTCGTAATGTATACAGAGAGTGAGAGGATTTCAGAGCAGGATTGCTGTCCCGTTTAATTTTCATAATTCCTATTGCACTTCTATTCAAATTAGAATACTTCAGTACTACAGAGTAAAGGCAAATTCAACAGACAAACAACACATGACGCTAATTATAACGGTCCCCTTTCACATAACAGAGTGCGACTTTGAGTATATTATATACAGACCAAGCGAAGACCAATCATGAATGTGTTACAAGTAGATATCAACCACGGTTACATCTGTGTTATCATAAGCAGAGATCATAACTATTAAAGAATATATATCATGAGCATCCAAAGTGGAGCACCTGTCACCAAGGCGATACTTGAATGAAAAATGAGTCGAGGAAGATGACCCAGCCGGAGACGATTTTGGACAGTGATAACTTCATGGCTCAGGACAGAAAGGCAAGACCAAAGTACTGATGGCTACAAGGGGATGTGAAGAGGAAAATGATCGCCAACGCCGAGAACCGAGGTACCTGATGACGATGATGATGATGAATGATGATACGAGCGGAAATCCGATAGCGGTATATTCTAGGTAGAGACTGACATGTAAAATATCATAATTATAATGAAAGAATGAAAGAACACCGGAAAGAAAAGGTAGTGATTCACCCAAAGAATAATTCAGTATTGAAAAATCTAGTAATCTGAATATGTAAGAACATGCATGTACAAACAAAAAGCAGCACCAAAACACATTTAAAAGTAAAATCCGTTCACACGGTACTTTCATTTGGTTCTAAAGTTTTTAGCATTTGAGTAATTAACTTTCCAGGGCGCATTCAATGACAGAGTCAAGGTTATAGTAACCTTTTGATAAAAATGGGCTGTAAATTTCATGTTATTGAATTACCAGTTCAGGTTTGATTTTTCCTTCATGCAAAGCATGACCTTTGAAATATTCATGTATACCCCACTCGTCTTCTTCTGATCAATCAAATCTGTTTTAACCTTTTCGCGCCCAGAGAATGTCACAGCGCAGCATCGGAACGCCGACATTATTTTACATGGGCTAACAAAAGAATGTGGACATTCAGATATAATATGGCATAGGGAAGTCGGCGTACATGAACGCATTGCTCATATTGTGGTGCAAATACATAAGTATATCGTCTCATCAAGTAAACCGCAAGCGTGATTATGCTTTTTCTTACATAAAGGCCAATATTTTTAGCATATTCAATTATTCATGGACTATAGAATTTCAAAACACAAAAAGCCTGCTGGCAATAACTCAATTAAAGTAACAAACGACATGGAAAATTAGACAGCTGATGAAACTAATAGAAACATTGTAAGCACCAAACTGTCGAAACTGTTTGATTTTTCGTCGGTTCAGTTCACAACTACTAGCATAATCAAGATATACATACGACTACAAGACATTTCAGAGGAAAAATTGAACATCAAAAATATAATTATAGAGCATCGGATTCTGAAGAGTTAACCTAAAAAAAGTTCAAGGATAATGTCAAGCTGCCCTAATTCTTTGAGCATTCTATGACTCCTCTCTTAATTTAAAATCTAATTAATTCATCATTCCTCCCAGCCGTGTCACGTACAGTTCTCGTTTTTCGTCCCCCGCTGGCGCATAGCATGTGATTAATGACATATATTATTTAAACCCTAGCACCAGCACATCACTACATTCCATATCAATCAACTCCCCAACGCCCAAGTTGAGCATTGAATATGTAAAAACTTTCTATATGGATTTCTTCTTTCGTGTGGCATGAAGAGATATTAAAAACGTCTACATCTACGAATTATTCATTCTGGCAGTAATTAATAGGCTTTTATTTATTTATTTGCTCATTTATCTTGTGTGTTTTTTTTACATTTGTTTACCTATTTATTTATTTATTTATTTATTTATTTATTCATTTAATAGTTATTAGTTCACTCATTTATTTAAGAACAACTTTCTTATTTTTTATTGAAATATTCATGGTTTACTTCTCCATCTATTTATGTATTTAGCTATTCATAATTTATTCACTGATTTATGAAGTTATGTATTCATTTATAATATATATACACATACGCACGCACACACATCCCTTTTTGTTTTTCTAATTGATATATTAATGACAGATATTCATCTTTTGAGCTATTTCGTTTTTAATTGTTGTTGTTGCTGCTACTGTTGTTGTTGTCGTTGTTGTTGTTGTTGTTGTTGTTGCTGTTGTTGTTGTTTACTATTTATATCGGTCAATGCATGCTTCTCATTACGTTTCAAAACAATGACGGCAGTCAGAGAATTGCTGATGCCCAAACTATGAGTGGACAGGCTTTCAGAGTGTTGCATCAGTGCGTCCAATATAATTTATACGTGAAAAAAATGTGCTGATGAGATTCATCGAATTGATTCGTTTTTTATTTCACTATTAAATTTCTCATATGACTTTACATGGAAATAATATGGTTCAACCCGACAGCTTTCATTGACTAGAAGAGACAGTTGGCTGTAATTGTAAGAAAATGTCTACCCCAAAACAAGGAATCCAATAAATTACTTGTTCATCGAGTGATAAACAATCTTCATGTTCTGTCCACTGATACACAGATGGCACTTACAATTCATGTAGCACTTTACCAACCAGTAGAACAGGGTGAGCAAGACCACATCGCTTTATGATATATATTAAGCCTTGTATTTATCGACCAATCACAACAGCCGATTACATGTAAATCAAAAGCAGGCTATCAAATATAGACCTAAATCACCTAAGAGCACAGGCACGAGGGTCGTTGTAGAATGAGCGCTATTGCGCTTCGCAAAAAAAAAAAAAATCAAAATCCCCTTTTCTTTATAATTTAATTATTTTGGCACATATGCAAATGAAACTCTCCACAATAATAAAAAAAAAACAATCCACTGCATCACCTTCCTATCTAAACAAACACATACACACACATACACACACACACACACATACAAAAGCCAATGTAGCCGTAATCGTGCTGCGCTGTGAAATTATAACACACACATACACAGACACATATTTTACTCACTATATTATGTGACAGAGAACAAATATAAATCATACCTCTTTATTTATTCTAAATAGCGTTTTCGGTGATAAGAAGCAAAGTGATTGCTTATTGAATCATTAACAATTCCGTAAATCTTTTACAGTGTCCCTGACAGTAATACCATGCTTCACACACAAACAACGAACAGCACAGTTATGGATACTTCCTGGTAACAATGACATGCCAAGGTAGAACAATGAATCCCCACCCTTCATACTTTCCAGAAAAATCCCAAACACCTTTAGAGCATTGACCCGTCTAACATTATCATGATTAGCTAGTGGTAGCTATAGATATCAAGCATTGTCTTCCACTGCCAACCACGACGAGCTAGATATATTCTACAATTTGTAATGATAGACCTTGAGAAATAATTATATGAGTCATTTTTTTCGCGCGGGGGGGGGGGGGGGGGGGGGGGGAAAAGTTCTTTTT
>JBCEWB010817638.1:0-16252 GCA_039654565.1 Peronia peronii
AGCCTTTCAATCCTGAGATGGTAGGATTATCTCGGCTTTAAGTAGTTGCCTGATTTTGGTGAGAATTTTTGTGGGTAAAAATTTGGAATTTGGAAATTTTGCCCTGACAGCGGCAGGCAGCCTACTCTTTCATCGATTTTGAACTGGCAACGGTTCTTTACGTGCGGAATGGACACACGGGACTTCCGAGATATATTCGCCCTTATCCGAGAAGGCTAGACGTCGGGCTTCCCTACCTACAGGAAGCCAGGGGACCATTGAGTCACTGAAAAAATGGCGGTTTTCGATCTTTGTGTCCTTCCATCCCCCGATGTAGGACTCGCGAGTCGATCCCAGCCTGTTTTCTCATGAGCAGACGCCAAACCACAGAGCCTCTACGTCCCCTTAGTGAGGTCGTAATACTAAATTAAATGGACAGAGCTGGACAAACATCACAGCTGTTGTTTTAAAGGTTATTACTGTCGCTGTTGTTATTGCTGTTGTTTTTATTATTGCTGATGTTTTGTTATTGGTGTTGTTCTTTTTGTTATATTTGCTGTTGTTTTGATTTGTTTTTGCTGTTGCTGTTATTTTTGCTGTTGTCATTGTTGCTGCTGATGATGATGTTCGGTGTTCGAATTTACTTTGCTTACGTTAGTAATTTTATCTGGCTTTGAAGAGAAATTTTGAAACAAAACAAACAACAACAACAGATGTCATTGGTTACTATCGTATTTCATAGCCTTGTTACGTAAGTTCTGGTATACTTAGAAAGTCAAAAACTGGACTTAATTGTGGCACTATCCGGTTTAATGAGAGATGTTACATGTTTTGATCTCACCAGTTATATCAATATTATGTACTTTGATGACTCAGTTATTCCAAGATTATTTTCTTGTGTCCAGATATTCACTTAACCCTAGATGTGTCAAGGGGCCTATCTGATCAAAATTCCCACATTAAATTTTATATTGCAATTCTTTTTCAAATGATTTGCAATATAATAAGATAATTCTGAAACTGCTACTCGGAACAGGATCACAGGCAAGACAAAATTACGTAATCCCAACTGCTAACAACTTCTAGGCAGAATCGATAATGCCAGAAGGGAACTGTACCAAAATCAGTTTCAGTTGTTGTGGGTAGTAACCTCATTATTTGATAAGGCAAGGCACGGTAAGGTAAGCGAAGAAGAGATAAGGTAAGGTAAAAATGGAAACATATAAAAGTAACGTAATTTATGTTAAGGTATGAAAACGAAAGGTAAGCTAAGCTAAGATAAGACAAAAGAAGATAAAATGTACTGGGTGGGATGGAATGAGATAGATAAGATAGATATATAGAAAAGGAACAGACAAGACAAGACGAGACGAAACAAGATAAGATGAGATGAGGTGAGATAATGAAAGATTAGATAAGATAAATTACAATAAGATATGCCAGGATAAGCAAAAGCATGTGGCGTTTTTTTTTTTTATAAACAATGAAGGTAAACAATCAGAAAAGACAGAAAGAATATAAACTACCAATAAATATTCTTCATTCGGCCTGGATCCTCAGATTTCTCACACCCAAATTATGCCCCCATCACAGTCATGTAGTACAGTGTGGCTAGATCCGGATCTTCGAGCCTGCACGTTATGATGATCTATCACCATTGATACCGACCGTGCTTAGTGAGTGATGGCAGGCATAACAGAAAACAGGACGAAAAAAGAGAGAAAGACAGACAGATAGCAGTGATAGCTCTTCTAGCCAGTGGTCAGGGATCTGTGTTTGCTCAGCCAATTTCCGGCGCGCACTGTCAGATGGCCTGTGTATTCCCACTATGAGTCCTAGACCTCTCTGACCGCTGTATTCCCACCGCGAGTTCTAGTCCCCTCTTCCATCACCTGCACATTTTTTCTAGTCACTCCCTGGTCAGTGTTCAATTCAGGCCGGGAAGTATAAAACCCCCGGCCTCCCCCTCCCCCGCCATCCTATGCTCGGAATATGCTCTACTGTGTAATTCCACCACGGTTCGGTATTTTCATAGGCTATTTTCATAAAGCTTTCTCTAATTCTGTCTCATCGCTGGGTCCCAAAGTATTATCTGATGTGCTGACAATTAAATTTAATGATTCTCAAGTTCGGCACATCTTGAATATTTTTTGAGGTCTGATTATGTGGCACAGATGTCTTACAATAAACAATGTCCAAGCACTAGAGTGGTTTCTATGCAGAACTGCTGAATTTTTGTTTATCGTGGTACGAGGTTTAAACTACTAATTGTTTAAGACGTTGTCACTGGTCCCAGACTTAAGCTACTTGGTAGAATACATATTTCCATATTCTTTATTTTCATTGTTTCTGAGACAAAAGCGCACTGTCAAATTTATACGAGAGAAAGCACAAACAATTAATTGGTTTTTCTCATCTGTGTCATCCATTTTCTTTCCGATATGTTTCTTGTTCGTTGATTTTTTTTTTTTTTTTTACTGGTTTTCTTTCCTCCTCGTTGCTAGCGATGTCTGAACTCACTGGACAATAGCAATGATGAAAGACAGCTTTGCTTATGAGGATTCTCAGATATGTTGACTATAGCACCAGAGTGCCACAGCCAATAATAATTTGCCGCTTTCCCATTGCGGTTTTTTATGGCTATACATCCGTACCTTACAATGCGAGATCTTGTATTAAAACTGGGGTTTCAATTTGAAAGATCATCATCCTTGATTTTCTTCCAGTTACTGTACTCATACATGTTTTTTGCTGCCATAGTTCTGGAAATTCTGGAAATAGACTGTGATCTGAATCATGATAAAGTTCATTTAGTGAGACAATAATAGCTAGGTCCAAATTGCCGGTCAGTTTGTCCTTTGTTTTAAACTCAGGTTAAGGCTATTGACATAGCTTCAATTAAAAGAGGATAAAGATCTTTTAAATAACAGTTCACAATAGTTCAGGAGAGAACATGGAACTGGCCTAGAAGAGTCACATGACATCACCTCAGTTTACAAATGCACACAAACGTGAGTGTCAGTACAACATTGGGTTCTGTCTAAGATTGAGTCTCTTATTTTCCAGGGCGACCTTTCTTGGACGTATGTTTCGACATCTTCGCCTTACATAAGTGTCATCTCGGGGTATTTTGATACAATTCTGATACCTCCTAAAACCTAAAGATCCGCTGGTCCTTCACTTTTGTATGAAAATTGATGTACAGTACTTGGAATATGTCGTGACGATGAGCCCATTTGTTTTTCAGATACCACGCACGAAAGGAAACGTTTAGGGATGAATAGAAAAGAAAGACAGAGAATAATGAACAGATCATTATCGGCACAGATGGAAAGAGTTGGTGTGTTCAAAGTTCAATGACCCCACTACCGTGACGGATCAAAGCACTAATTAGAATACAAACAAACAAAGTAAGGTATTAACAAAAGAAAACACTTATTATTATTGATGAGAGGCAATATTCCCTTATAAAGATTCCCAAATAATCATTTCGTATTCAGTCCAATGTTCATTCCAAACTTCAAATCGATCAGACATCATCATCAAAGTACCAAACAGTTTTTGATTGATTTTTACTCTTTCTTTCGCTGTCTAGAAAACTCAGGTAGTCACCATATGCATCAGACTGAGTGTAGATACAGTTGTTCTATTAGAATTTCGTATGTTTCCTCTAAACAGTTGTCGAAAAACAAGCCTCTGCGTGATGACCATGCCATTTGTTTTTTCTTTTCTTTTGTTTTGTTTTCAAAACGTTTAGCAAAGAAGTCATTACAAAAGTTATTTAAACAAGAAATGAAAGGATTCTAGAAGAGCAGGGCACTTTGTAATCACTCATTTCTCTATTCTATAACACATCAAAAGTATAACACAATTTGTTCCTAATTCATGTCCAACCGCATGCAGTAAGCTATGCATAAAAATCACAAATATCCTCCACATGCCTCAGATTGGAATCATATACTATGGGAACGGTCCTGTATATGTATTCTATTAGGTGTGAGTGCTTCCACACTCGAGTAAGTGAGCGTCCGCCTCGGTGAGCCAATCATGTCCACTTGACTAAGCTCCCACGGGGATAAGACTGGGAAATGAGATCACTCACTTAATGGTCACACCTTGCACAGCTGGTTTCTCAAACTGTGGGCATTCACTTGTGTACATCGGTGTCTCAATGAAGATGTAAATGCTTCCAATATGTTGGCAAACAGTTATTTCACCCAAAAAGTGTCAAAGGGGTGACATAGTCTACCATTTGGGCTCTAGGTTTTATCTTTGAAACTCTTGCTAAAGAACATAACACAATGCACAGAACTTTAACAAGACACCCTTATCATGTTTAAACATAAACTATCATTCCTAAAAACAAATGCATGTAGCTGCCGTCACAGAAATCTTGACACTCCAGCAGTTCTTACTGACACTTTAGTTTCAGGGTTACATGAAAACAAGTAGATAATATAAAACAATGATAACAAATTTATGTCACATTACTATCCATGTCGAGGAGAGTTTGAGATGAAAACACAAACAGCAGAAATGGGTGTTATGGAACGTCAACAACTTCAATCTTCATCTCAGGTTGCTCATACATATTATCGAAGAAGCACAGAACCATCGGTTTATCCCTGCTGTATGTTGGTATATCTGTATGTATGTATGTATGTATGTATGTATGTATCTATGTATGTATGTATGTATGTATGTATGATTGTATGTATGTATGTGTTATGTACGTACGTACGTATGTGTGTGTACGTATGTGTTGTGTGTATTTGTGTGTGCAGATATTGTGCTTATGATTTTTTTCACATGTGCACAACTGAAAAAAACTGCGTAATAAGTTTGGAGATTTCGAAACTCACAGAGATCGTTAGTTCAGTCTTTTTTCTCTTATTTATTGGCCCATGAAGAGCTAAGGTGTTAGACGTAGGATTTGCTTAATGCATTCCAGCCTCTCATAATAATAAATATGACCTAGGTCGGATAAAACCAAAGATATTTAGGTCGGTCTATGAGCCCCCATATATGCCGAGCTGATGAAGGATAGTAATCTTGAAACGAACTCCCGGGCTTTTGTTATGGTCTGAAGATGATCTAAAGATATTATCTTTGAGAGGACTTGAGAGAAATTCACTCAGAAACCGATGTATGTATTATCGACAAAAGAATTGCGCGACCTCAGTTCTTTGTTGCTCTGTCTCCATTTTTGGGCTGTTTGGAGATATATATGTCATATGAAAGGGGGATTGTAAATCTACCATATAATGTAATTATTTCACTGATCCTTGCCCAAACAGGTAGATTTTTAAAATCATTTTGTCCTATTCCCTATGTGCAAATGCAGTTGCTAAACATAAAACATCAATTTTCTCAAAATGCGAAAAATGGAGATAGAGCAACAGAGAACTGAGCTCACGATTGGGCGGCACAGAATTCTTTTTATTTCAACATGACATGGCAAAGTGTGTCATTACTAAATAGATTTATGGCCATTACTGAACTGTCTCTTTATATCATCGAGTTCGATTGGAAATTGAATTTTCAAGAAATTTATTAATGTACTTGTTGTTAAACTTGCAAAGTAGTATTGATTGCTATAGTTTTTCTATCAAATACTGTCTTTGCTTTCATCTGAAAAGAATACCAGTATCGATCTGTCGGTGGTCTAATGATTAAGTACTTAGAAGTCCCTTTATCCGAATCCTATTGAAATCAAACATTTTGCCCTTGGAAAGATAATTTTTATGTCTTTCCAAACTCGACTCAGGTTAAAATAGGTACCAGACTACAAACTGAGAGTTCTATTATCAGATTGTTAGGAAGTTGACCTCCGAATAGATAGCCATCTTGTATGCTTCTAAGAATCTGAGAATGTAAGTGGGTGTCTGCGTCAGGTTTGTCAGGGGTTTTAATAGATTCTAAAGCATTTAGGTAATGTAATATACGGGAATAGGCATTATGTAGATACTGTCTGTTATTGCAGGATTCTGTGTGATCAGTTATGGGGTGGGTCACTTTAAGCAGTGGAGCCCAGCCAAGGAGAGTGTTCATCATACAATGGCCGAATAGCTTGGGGACAAATGACCACGGACAAATGTGTTAGTGACTGCCAGGCTTCGGGCCAGGGAAGATATCCAGTCTAACAGATCTCCCTGCTCCGTGAACAGAGAGGACAGTACATAGCAATACCACTGCACTGCGATAAAACACCTTTTCAACACACAGTTAGTAAATGTGTTCCCAGAATAGTCAAATTTAACTTCCCAAACTATTAAAAGACAATCTGTGGTTTCAATTCATTATCTAAAGGCTGCATTTGTAGACTATGTGTTGGAAAAAGAATCGCAATATTACATTACTTTTTTCTTCAAACAGAAGTTGTCAGGGTAAATGGGTTTTGTCAAAGTACGTCAGTGTTGCCAGGGCCTGGAGGGGTCAGCCAATAATGAGTTTTTGAAGGAAACAACTGACAGAGTGAGAGATTAGTGGCCGGACAGCACGCCGTGATATCAGGCCATTCACCTGCTTCTTTCTGAATAAATTCGCCCACGCACTTTACTATGTCGTTAGAAAGGTACAGATATCTTAACCGAGATCAGGATTATAAATCGAATATGCGGTTAGACATGCAGACGAAATCTGAACTTATGTGAGAAATTCATGAATAACAGAGCAGGGAGTCTGCATCGGAATCTCCAAGTCACTGAATAATGTAGCATCATTTGATCCTAGGAAAAAAAGAATTACGCACACAATCATCAGACACATTTAAAGGCAAGTGCTCATAAAAACACAAGAAGGTAACTTTTTTGCTCCCATTTTCTGTATCTGGACACCAATAAGATTCCAAGTAGGCTAGTGTCCACTGAAATAACTATGCATACAATCTATGGAGAAATAAAAATGTTTCCAAGCTATGTGTTTTGCAATAATGAGACTGGCCATCTGTGGATTTTTTTTTTTTAAAATATAATTAAAAAATGCTTGCATAACGTTTGCTCAACCTGACTATTGTCACTTGTTGGTTCATTCCGTTAGCTGCTGCGGTGAAATATAGCTTTATGCCATCTGTAAGATGGGTAGCCTGGGGGAGGGACATATTATGAGCTCCAAATGTGGCTGTCATGAGGTTGTTCCAATCTTGTCTTGGTCTTCCTCTGGTTTCTCATCTAGAGTACCTGTTGTTGTATGTCCTATTGGGTGGTTGGCTAGGAGGACTCCGCATGATGGGAACAAATTATTTGATTTTTCTGGTATTTGATGTATGGAAGAACTAGTGCAATCTCTTTAATCCTACTAAGAATGAAGGGTGTTGTATCTTCAGAAATAAAGAAATAAATACTTGGTTTGAAGGTCTTATTTGGTCCCCGCAGAACTGAACTGTCCCTAGGGACGTGGTGGAGAAAAGCCCTTTTACTGACCACCCATGAATAATGAGACGCGTACCATAAGTAATCACTTCCGATATTTCGAAAAAGCTTCCTCAGCACGTAAGTAGTCCCTAGACACACGAGGAACCTGACAGACTGCCTTCTTGGTAAGGTGATTCTAGACAATCTTTTGCATAATAAGGAAATATATGCGAGACAGATGTAAAAAGGACCTTTATTCTGAGCACCATAAATACAATATCTGTCAAATAAACAGCATAACTAAATATTTATTGTCTACCTATGTCATTCCTCAGACAAAAAAGAAAGATTGGCCAGAGACCTGGAACGGCGCTAACCCGTTTGATATCTACAATAAAGATGATATGGAAATGAAAACGTTATTTGCTTGAGTTTACTATAAGAACGAATCATGTACAAATTATTGTCAAGACCACAATATAAAAATAGGTAGAAAAGAGAGCTGCAGACGTCAGAGACGAACGATACCAGAAGAACTCATAGAGTGATGTAGACGGGCAATGTGAAACACATGATTGTATAAACATTGATAAGCTACGGTCCCTCCGTAGCTCGGGCAGCTTATTTTCCTTGGCATAGATCTGACCCATGATTGTCGTATCACATGGGGATGAACTGGGCAGATCGTAATTAAGGAGAACATAAAAGATTTTAGTAGTAAGCCAACCAACAGGTATCAGAAACGGTACACAGCTTGGGTAGAATGGCAATGAAACTTCTTCTTGCAGACTTATGTCGGAAACATTCTGTTTGGAAAAAGGATTTATTATGGCCATACCCGATATCCTAATCGGTTTTCAGTCTTTCATCTCTTTCTCCCCCCCCTTCTCTCTCTCTGTTTCTCTCTCTTTGTGTGCTCTCTTTATTTCTCCCTCCCTCTCTCGTTATCTGTTTTTCATCTTCATTGTGAAGACATTATCATTAAATGTATTCCTCTCTCTCTCTCTCTTACATTCCCCCTTCTTTTTTTCTCATTTCTGTATGCCTTTCTTGTTCTTCTTTCTTTCTCTCTCTTTCCCTCTTTTTTGTCTGTTTGTTCTCACTCTCTCTCTCTCTCTCTGTCTCTCTCTCTCTCTTCCTCCTCCCCCTATCTCTTTTTTTGTATAGCATTCTTTCTACGTTCCACCGAAAAAAAAAACAAAAAAAAAAAAAAAGAAAGAAAGAGGATAGATAGTGAAAAAATGCAGAAATCCGCGTCGAGTAATATGTGGAATATCCTGCCCTAGAAAAGATGTATAAATCACTCCTTTAGGTACCGGTGGTTTAGATCGCTGAATCACTGACAGATCTATAGCCTGACGGTAGATCTATAGGACAGGGGGCTTGAATTAGGATGTATGGATTGCTTAGACCGACATAGAACATGATATCGAGAACTTCTTGCAATATCGGTGAAGGAAACTAGTACCAAGCTACGCTCTGGGTTTTTTTTACCGTTATATTGACAGGATCCTCATACTGATGAATGGAAACCTGATACCTGAGCTAGTAAAGCCTCTTTCACAAGAGGACTTCTTTATGGCAGTTCCACCAACGGACACCAGAAGCAGTAAAGCTGTAAATATATGAAAATAATGCAGGTTTTCATGTATGGCCATATTTCTGATACAGCAGTAATGCTTTTGTCAACAGTTGCTGTCGTTATTTTATGTGACATGGTGTGAGCGGGTGCAAGTTTTGAGATAAATCGTAATACATAATGTTAGCTTAAATGAACATAACTTTAAACATGTGAAATCGAGATATCATTTCAAACCGAGTTTGTTGTGGCTGGATAAAAGTAATAATAATAATAATAACCATAGAGAGCATTTCATAGCTCTTATTTTGGTAGAGTAGAGGCTCGAGGTGCTTTACAATCTCTCATTATCCCGACAGAACCAAGGGAGACAAGTTTTCATCTTCCTGTGAAGTTTGCAGGGCAATATCTGTTAGATGTGCAAATCCTTGTCAATCTAACAATAGCATTTACACCATGTAAATTACACATGTAAATTTACACCATACAGAGGGGAAAAATGCCCAAATAAGCAAACTTATACTCCGCAGGAATAGAAACCTCTCTCCAAATTAGCAGCAGTGTGACTATACACAGTAGAAATCCAGAGTAATGCCCCGCCCCCAACACACATATATACTAAATACAGAGCAGACATGATGAGTTAGGAAAAGCATGGTGATTCCTGATAATATAATTAAGCTAACATCCATTACGCGATACCAAGCGTAACATTCTAAAAGCACAAAGGTAAACTCGTTTGTTAGGCTTGGGAAAACAAATCATAATGTCGTAAAAGCTTTGAATGACTTGATCACACCTCGTTAGTCTTTAACTTATGGCTTCAACCACATGGTTTCGAGAGAACATTCCAAAGCCTCCATGCCTAAGTACTACAACAAATATTCAGGGAAGCGCCAGTCTCTCTAATGCTGGACACTGGAGGCCCAGAAGATGCGATTTGAGACTAACCACGAGGCTGCCTTATCACTTTAACTGTCTTCACTGCAGCCACAAGATTTTCGGAACTCATCCCAGAGTTTCCAGGTTTAGAGATGGCATCTTTTGTAAAGTAAACTATTAGTCGTAATTGTAACATTACTCTTTGAAGACTCGAAACTAAAAACTTGTGCAGGAGTTTTCTAGGAAATAATGATAGCATCTCTTTGATCCCTTCGCTGGCATAATTATACCTTCAAAATGTCCAAGAACTGGTTTCTTTCCTCCTCATTCTGAGCTCTGAAACTTTAACAGAGAAGTTACACTTTGGACGATGTAAAACGTCTTTACAGTCCATACGGTCAGCTCTTGCTGAGAAATACTTCTCATGCCACGTTAACCGTTTAATCTTTTGTTATAGTTATAATCGCAGGACTTTGAATAATCTTTTCAAGTTTGTTAATGCTCGGGTACCACCGTTTTAGGTAACTCAGCGAAAAACATCAAATTTCTTGATAAGAACGAAATAGCCAATAGATACTACCGATCTTAATTCACAAAAGACATGAGATGAGCAAGCGAAGACCTGTAGCTGTAGAGGCAGTATAAGCAGTATAAGAGTTAATCTTGTATCTTATTTGTGTCGTCTGTGCTATAAATACTCCCGCTTCGTTGTTTATAGTTGTGGTGAACATAAAATCTTCAGCTGCTACGAGAGAGAACAAAAGATTGGTGTCTATGCCCACACGTCTTACATCTTTCGACGCCTCTGTTGTTCAGGTATATTACACAGAATAGATACATATGTATCTATTCTGTGGGTATATTATGTCTCCGTTCCTCCGGTTTCTAAATGGGAAACCTGAGTTCATACTTAGCGTAGGAAAAAACATTTATATGGATCTGTTTTGAGAATTTGTGCAGGTTGCCACAGCAAACACGTGAAAAATTGTAACACTACTACAGAAAGGCTGAATGACAAAGATCCCTACTGATCCAAACTTTCACGACATTATGGTTTGTTTTCCCAAGCCTAACCTCCAGATATATGGAGCTCCTTCAAACGAGTTTACCTTTGTGCTTTTAGAATGTTACGCTTGGCATCGCGTAATGGATGTTAGCTTAATTATATTATCAGGAATCATTATGCTTTTCCTAACTCGTCATGTCTGCTCTGCATTTAGTATATGTGTGTGTTGGGGGCGGGGGAGGGGGGCCGTGTGTGTGTTTATGAGTGTGTGTGTGTATGTGTGCGCGTGAGTTAGAGCGTTTTTCTTTTAGTTTAAAGAAGATGTTTTATCCACAAGTTTTTAATGTTTTATTTTTTTTTTAGTCTGTGTTAACTAAATGTTCGTGTCAGATTCTACCTCTTTGTCATTGTCGAGAACAAACTATTTACTCTAATGTTTTCCACGTATCTTGCAAACCACCAAACTTTTTTCTTCTTCTATTTTCAGCAGGTGCTTATTGCCAAAATGTAGAATGAAATATGAACGCAAAGAGAACTTCATCATGTTGATGTGATTATGATGAGGTCTGAAAGTAGATGTTGTTAAATGATCTTGGAAGCCAGGCTGCCTATGGCCTTCAACGCCAAACAAAATACAATAATATATCGATCTATTGTAGAGGTTTTCTCTCGATCTTTGTTAGGTCTTTTTTTTTCCTATTTATATTTCTCCTGCTTTCTTTCCAATCTGTTTTCCCAGCCTTGCTTCAGCGAGGTCTACAAAATCTTTCATCTGTAGGAACTAAACATGAACTTAATGAAATTTCCACAGGTAATTGTTTGCTCACTGAAACGAGGCATTTCTCTGTTTGACCGACAGCTGTTTCGCTCCTATGTTCATAGATTTTTTAAAAAATATTTCATAAACAGAAAACATAATAAGAAGGGATTCAATAGAATTTTTTACGTTTCTTTTTTTTTTTTTTTACGTCCATGTGCACAGATCACTATGTGTTTAGACGAATAATCTTCCTACCTTCCTATGGAGAGAATTTTGTAGTCTTTAGCAGTTCTATGAGAGATAGATATTATTATTGCTTCTTGCAATACCGTGCTGAGAATGGCTTGTTCTGTGAAAATATTTAACTGACATTTTTCCAGAGGGAAGAACATAATACGTTATTGTCAAATTTGAACAATTGTTTCATTATGTAGCGATGTAGAACTGTGAGTAAACTGGCTTCAAAAGTTAAATGGTGTTCTTGAGAGATTGACTTACCTATAGAAATAACATATTATATTTGCAGCGAGTGCATATCGATGATACAGTGTTAAGAAAGAATACGCTATCTATGGCAAGAAAGTCTTGCAAGGTGCAGTTCAGAACAGCATGGAAAAAAAAGAGTCAGAAGAAGAAACGGAAAGATAGATAGATTGAATGAACCAGAAAGAACCAGAGAGATGTTGGCATGTAGAATCTTACACACGATCAGCATGGAGAGAAAGGAATAAGCAGGCTATACAGCAGTGTAATGTCATCATAGGCTTTCTAGATCAAAGACAACACAAGAACATCAACATCTGCATTTCTGACTGAGATCCATAAAAGTAATGTATTACTCGTCAGAGCTTCCCTACTGTATATATAACTAACCTGTACTCAGACAGACAATATTTTCTTCTTCGTTTGCTATTTGTCAACAGCAGCATCTGAAAATAATGTGTAAATCTGTGGATAATACTTACTTAAATTCTTAGATCAATCCCATTTTTAACCATTGTTTATGATTTCCTGATCTATTCTATTATATAGGTAACTTTCCATAAAAGTAGAAGCCAATGTATTACATTAATCCGCTCTCTAAAAATCCCAGTTCGATCACTGATTATTGAAAAAGAGAATCCAAATCAAATTTCCATTTTCTCGAAGCAGGCAAATGGAGAGGCATTTTGGTCAAAGTACGATAGATCAGTAATAACTGACCAAGGTAAAAAAAAAAATATTGTAGGTCAGAGTGAGATAATAATTGGTAGAACCAAGAATGTGACTTACCTGGAGGTAGATGACAATTCTGCAGAGGGCGTCCCCCAAAAACCAAGTTTCCATGATGGTCTGCGCGTAGCTGGGCGGGAGACAGAAGACGATAGTGAGGAAATCGGCCACAGCCAAGTTGGTGAGGAAGAAGTTGGTGATGGTGCGGAGGTACTTATTCCTCCAGACAGCATAGCCCACCAGGAAGTTGCCGCTGACTCCAGTGATGAAGACCAGGACGTACAGAACAGTGGCCGCCCATTCCAGAGGTCTGGGCTCCAAGTAGGCGTAGATAACATCAAACAGATGCTGTGGAAGTGCAGATTCAGATACAAAGATAGAATGAGACAGGAAAAGACAAGATGAATTAAACTTTATTTCGTCCTCGAATATAATAATAATAATAATAATAATAATAATAATAATAATAATAACAATAATAATTTTGCCAAGCGTTCAGAAGATATGATACTAAATCACAGATATTCAATCAAACACGTATACATGTATCAAAAAGAAATACCACGAATAGGACTAGAACAAGGCAGAACTCAAGAAATTGAGCTACTTGCGGGTAGCAGAATTGCCGTCATAGTTTTTCTTCATTATAGACCATGTTGTAAGCGCACAAGGCAATAGTTATTCATATTCTAGAGTTTCATGTAGCCCGCTAATCTTAGGAGTAGAATAATCCCGGATTTAATTTTGTTCTCTGTTTAGTGAGAGGAATTATGGTTAGAAATTGCGTACTTAATAGTCTGTGCCTATTCTTGATACGATTTTTGATTGCCAAAAGTTCTTCCTGCTATCCGTGTGCGTTAAAATTGATGATTTTTCCAGAACTTAAAAGGTCTACATCCTCAGTGTGCGCCTGTGTTTTCACTGTGCCAATGTCCATTTTGAAACGATATCTAAATGTCCTAATTAATATGTCCATGGCATGCACAGGCTTGGACCTGCGTAACAAACACATAGGACCTCGAATATATTTTCCCTTATCCAGTAAGTTTAGGCCTAAGTCTTCCTTACTCAAGAAGACAGGAGACTCTTGAAATACCAGGAAGGCAGATTTTAAAATTTTCTGTTACCCAGTAGGATTTGAACCAGCGACACGTTGCTCTACCACGACGCTTCTCACCCCTCTTGCTTTGGAGGCCTTGAACCCGAGGATACATTTGATTACGTCAGACAGATATTGCTGACACAGAAGTGTTATTTACGTCAAACAAAAACAAAAGTTAAATACTGTTAAAAGACGATATTAAGAATTATATATTATGTCACAAACTTATCATTTTTCTAATTAAGTATGAAGTCCAAAGAATGTAAAATAGCGACTCGTATCCTTCCCTCCTGTCCCCATTTCAGATGTGTAGACGCAAGTACCGTTATAGAGCTCTTCAAAATATACCAGGTATATGAATATACACATTGAAGTTTGTCAATAGAGTCACACTATGTTGTCAAATATTGTTCTCCTAATGTGATGTAGACTAGAGTATACCCTACAAGTACAAGAGCTGCTCACTGTGTTACAAATCGAGGTTTAAAGAAAAAAAAAAGAAGAAGAAAAAGAAAAATGAAGTCTGGACTTTTGAAATAAACTGTGCTAGGCTGCTGATATAAAGATATGCTGCAGGATATTATTCTTACATTGCGGAAAAAAAAACACCGAACATAAGAAAGCACCTATTGATTCAAGCTCTGGGGGCCAGTGCATTGATCCAGAATACTCAGGATGTCCTGCCTATAAACAACAACCGTGCGCCAGGGATATACAAAATAAACTGGAAGATGTTTATCTTGCAATAGTTCTTTTGCCCATCCCCACTGTACATATAACACTGAGGTGTGTGTGAGCTCCAGACGGATGTAGTACCATGTCTGACACACACAATAAAAATAGGCCACACAAAAGACTACCATTCATCAGACTTAAAAATTAACAAGCACATCTCCTCTGTGTAATGAATCTTTAGGGTTTGAAGGGAGTGAGGGGAGGGGGGGGGGGCATCCGTGTCATGGAGGTGATTTTTCATTATTACAGATAGACAATTTTAAACCTTTTCCATTGAATTCGACATATTCAAATTAGCGGAAAACGGTGAAAAAAAATGACTGGCTCGAATGGTTGCCATGGCAATGTCGCCATATTGGATTTTGGTTTCCCTGAAATCAGTGGGCCTTGATGAAACGTGGTCATCTTCTTGTTTCGCGTATTATCTAATAGCTAAAAGTTACAGTTTCAGCTCTTCATGAGCAAAAGAAGATCCTGTAGACGTGTTTGAAAATACCATGTGATTTTCACATTTCGCTCTTTTCATAACAAAAACCTATCTTTCTCCAACATGTATATACTGAATGGGACACGCATATATACCTTTTTGGTCTTGTTGTGAAAATGATGTATGCCAACTTTAGTTAGAATAGGTCCAGAAACAAAAAGGTAGATAGCGAAAACGTGACTAAAACTTTTGGATTTTGAGATAAACGTGTTTAAAGTTGGTTTGTTGTTGTTGTTGTTGTTGTTTTGTTTTTTCAGAATTTGTTATTCGGCTTTTGGCGGCAAAACAGCCTTTTTCACACACTGGTCCTCTTTCATTGACCTTTGGGATTTGTGTTTGTTTGTTTGTTTATTTGTGTGTTTGTTGTTTGCTTTCTGTTCCTATCTCCTCTCGAATTTTGCTCTTTACCCCCTATCAATAAAAGAGCTCCTGTAGAGTCACTTCAGGGTTCTTGAGGGCCTATATGTGGCCTCTGTATCTTTCTCTGCCAAAATAAAGAGCGTCTAGGCCTTTATTAAAACAGATACTCCAGACCTATGCTCTGAAGTAGCGAAATGAAAGAGAATTTCACACTGTCTAAGAGGTGAAATTTCATTTTAGAACGCCTGATGAAGTTTACAATGATAATCTGTGTGATCATGACCTTATTTCGCCTCAATGTGTCACGCTATGTCCATCCCTGTTGCTCACGCTCAACATAGTGTTGGAAAAGGTCATTATCAAGTGTTTTATACATTCTTTGTCTGTATCCGGCCAATTGCTGATGATCTACCACTGCCTATAACAATTGGGGGGAGCCAAATCCTGGTTGTCGGGACATAACACTGATCAAACACCTTAAAATAGGCATAATCGACTTTTCAACACTATTTTTAAATACTTAGAAAAGGCAGAAATAAAAAAACAAAATTGATTATTTTTCAGGTAAAAAAAGAACAGATTTCAGGACGCTCGTCCCCCCCCCCCCCACCCACCCACCCACCCCTTCCCCCGTCTATAGGCTCTTCCCCTTTAATGACGTTTGTAGGAAACAAAAGGAAAACCCCTTGAAAGTCTCCCATCAAGTCTTTCTCTCTCTCTCTCTCTCTCTATCTATCTATCTATCTATCTATCTATCTATCTGTCTATCTATCTATCTATCTATCTATCTATCTATCT
>JBCEWB010817748.1:0-16250 GCA_039654565.1 Peronia peronii
TTGTTCTTTGAAACATGAACAACAGTTTGAAATTTTTGAAAATTTTAACACAGGATGAAAACCTTGTTTGTGTGTGTGTGTGTGTGTGTGTGTGTCTTTTGTCCATCTTAAGTTTAAATATGTCTTGCGACCAAGGCAAATGAGTCGGAAGTCGCTCCAGGTGATAAAGATCCATGGCCATTTTCGGTTGTTTTTAACTGCTTTCCCATGAAGATACTAATTTTTGTTTTGTTTTCACAAAACGACAATTTAACCTTTTTTAACCTGAAAAAAGAAAAATATTGATATCATAGTAGGAAAATAGTAAAAAACGGTAAAAAACAACTGTAACTCGAAATCACCTGGCGCAACTTCTGACTCATTTGCCCTGGGCGCAAGACATATGTTGTGTACTGTATGTTCTTCTTTTCTATTTGTGAGTAGTTCGAGCATGTCTTTTCTTTCAGGGGCATACTGGGGGCACTCTAGCACCATGTGTTTGATTGTGTTTGTCCTACTGCACTGTGTGCGTCAAATATTGTCAGGAGGCATTCTGGGTGCCCCCAGTCTGCCCCTTGTTAGTTTCTGTGCTAGTGGGTTATTGTTTTTGTTTCTTATTTGTGGTTTTCACCCCCACAGATGGGTAAAATTTTCTAGTGCGTTTGCATTTTGGGTTTTCCTCCCATCTTTTCTGCCATTCCCTGTCTATCTGATTTCTAATTTTTTACCTCTCCCTTCCCCAATCCCACACTAATGTCTGTGTTGGGGTGTCTTGTTGCTTCCTTAGCTAACTTATCTGCTGCTTCGTTCCCCCCTATTCCTTTGTGTGATGGTACCCATGTGAGTGTTACTTTTCTCCCTTGGTTGTTCATCTGTGTGTTAAGTGTTAGTATGTCTACCTTTATGTCTGGCCTTTCTTTGTTCCCTGTGCTGTTTAGTCCTTGTATGTTTGCTAGTGAATCTGTAAAAATGTTTATTTCTTTATATGTTGTAGTCTTGAATATTTCCAGTGCTGTTTTTATGGCTGTGAGTTCTGCTGGTTGTGTGGTCATTTAATCTGTATTTCTCTTTTATCCCTAGTGTTGGAAAGGTTATTCCTGTGCCTATTCTACCCACTTCTATTTTGAACCGGTCCGTGAAGCAAGTTATCGTGTTGTGTTTCTGTTGTATTTCTTGTATTTTTTCTGTTGCTTCTATTTTCAGTTGTGTTATTTCTCTTGTGTTTTTGGTTATTGTTAGTGTTGTATCTGTGTTTATTTGGTTTTGTTCCCATGGCAAGTATTTTATCTTGTGTGTTGTTTTCATGTTGTTGATTTCTTCTCCTAGTGTGATTATCAGTATTTCTTCACTTTCCCACACCGAGGGATGGTGGTAGGGAAGTGTATGTATAGGCTTGTAGTGTGTTGCCTCATAGGCCAGGAGGTCCCTGTCAAAAAATACCTTGGAGCACCAACTGTTTTCTCCTAACTCTCGCTAGTGCTTCCTAAGCCTCAGGGTTACTACTTCTACCTGCGCCTAAAATTACCTGAGTGCCTGGCTTTGTGTGGTGTCTAGTTTTTTCCTGTTGGAAGCACTTGCCCCCCCACCGAAATTGGCCCATGCCTGCGATACAGTGAATTTTGTATCGAGATTTTTCAGTCACAAACCAGATATGTCAAACTTCCGACCTCAGTCGTAAATTGAACTTTCTGGTTGTCGCCTAGGCTACTTTATTTTTGGCTGGTCAGCCGGCAGCAGCCAACCTTTCAATGCGATACAAGTCCCGCACGACAAATGCGAAAACAGAAGTACGAAAATCACGCACATGGTCGTTGCAGGGGCAGATCAGGCTATTGTTCAGTGGCTTGTTTAGAGGGGGTATTATACATTCAGTCGAACCTGACCAGTTTAGACTGCAATCAGCCATACGACTGAAGTCAGCTTATTACACGCAACGATCAAACTGACGGCGAACTGAAGTGATCCGGATCAGACAAACACACACAGGTGGAAATCCCGCCATGTGTGCCCAGAGCCATGATGGATGATAAAGTGATGGATGACAACTTAGCAGCTTATGTTATTTTGAAGATTAAGAGAAGAAGAAAACATTTATGGTTGAAAGATTGGTTTTTAAAGAGGAATGAGTATCCACATACGGGATCTGTTAGGAGAGATTAGGACATTTCCTGAGGATTTCAATAACTTTATGAGGATGGAAGAAGAGATATATACAGTCGAGTCCACTCAAACCGAACTTTGATAAAACGAATTTCTGATAAATCGAACAAAAACGTCTTTTGCACCTAGTAAATGCCTCTCGCATAAACGAAGCCATCGCCACGAGTTTCCTTTAAATCAAACTGATCAGCGCTGCTACAAAGGTAAAAATTGGCTTCTGTCCTCTACATTTCACCAATGCAGATGTTGGCGGTACGAAAACAAAGGAGACAACACCGGGGATGGGGCGAGAGGGGCGAGACAATGTATTATGCCTGCGGGCAGCGTAAGTAAGCCATGTGTTCATGGGAAGAGGGGGGGGGAGGGAGAGGAATAAACAGTGTGCCAGGGCCAGCGCTGCCGAGCAATCGATCGATAATCAAGTATCCTGGCAGAGCCTACAGTACAGGCATATGCATAAATGTACTAGATCTACATATTACATATATTATGAAGTGTGTAGTTATGCTATAATAGAGGGCTGCGCCTGTGTAATGATGATGGTTCTCGCACCATGATTGGATAGGCCAGATTCTACATCGTGCTAGTTTTTTTTTGCCCTTGCGGTTGACTCACTTATATAGACGTCCTCACAGACCATGTGATGGTTTCCTTTAACTGTTTTCAGAGTTAAAACTTTATTAATAGCCCTTTTCAGGGGTAAAACTTACTCAACTGCCCTTTTTAGGACTAAAGCATTACCAGTCCATTTCAGGGTTAAAACTTATTCATCAACAGTTTTTTTCAGGGCTAAAACTAACACCATTCTACCTCTACTTTTCTTTACATTACTTTCGCTTTCAACGCAGCCCTTATTAGGGCTAGCAATCTAATTATACGAGAGAGAGGGCTTGAATTTAAGATAAACGCAAAGTTCAGGAGCGATAGCGCAATTTCTGTAAAAAGGGAAATAATCCTGTAATAAAATAAAAATAATTAAAATAGTGCCTCATTAGTCATTCGAGAATTAATTGCCCCCCCCTCCCCCCCACACACACATATGTGGTTAAAACTCGAAGACAAACTCTCTTTAATCGAATCCATTAGGCTGGTCCCAGCAAAATTGATTTAAGCGGACTCAACTGTATATATCTACATCTGTTGTCTCTCGTCTCGACCTTGATTGCTAGACAATCAACAGTGATGCCAACCACTATAAAGTCCCCATAAAAGGCTCACAGTAACTCTTCGTCACTTTGCCACGAAATTCATGAAGTTTTTCATATGCTTTGTCTCTTGAAAATTTATTGCTGTAGTCTTTGGATTTAATATTCCATAAGCACTCCATGCAGTGATAGATTTCAATCAATTGAACAGTTGATTCTTTGCACCATGACGCCATGATGTAAACCGCGTTTCAGTTTCATAAAATCAAATGAATAGGCCTATTGTCACTGTTGAAGAACAACACAGCACAAAATTCCACTACGTGTACTATCATCAAGCGCCAGAAAATAACACAGGTGATCACTGTCTACACAAGAACAAAACGCACCATGTCTGATGCAATCAAAGAAAAAAAAAAAAAAGACGATTATTTTATCTTTTAAATACAGCAACAAAATAAGTCACTTGCAAGTCATTTCACTAAATTTTGACATGCTGATTCTGATTTTGAAATCATTTTTGCTTTAGGATGTCATTTTTGATAAGTTTTTAAAAGAACACTTATTCACTGGCGGATAAAAGATCAAAGACATGTCGCCTGCCAAGCACTTCCTCTTCTCGTCAGGCAGAGAGGATGGAAAATTTTCGGAGGTGTCCTGGTTGCTGGATGGAGGACTGACGATTTCCTTATTACACATTCCAGTCAGACTGACAGTCAACTGAAGTCCAAAACCAGTTCAGTTTGACTGAATGCGTAATACCCCTTTAAGCAATCCTGCAACAAAAACAAATGATGGCTTGTCTAGATCTAGCTTTTCTTTCTCTTAGTTAGAGATGTAGATCTAGATTCTAGTCTGTAGTAGATCTAGATTCTAGTCTGTAGTAGATCTAGTAGGGATGATAGGTTTGACTTGAGCTGTTGATCCCTAGATCTAGGCAATGATTGAGGGATCTTCTGAGCAAGTTGATCTGAATCATAATATAATCAGACGACAGATTTCAGCAGGCATCAGCTGAGAGAAGTGAAGAGTTGCTGCTCAGCAATAAATCAGCATTTTTTAAAAACAGAATATTGCTGCTTGTTTTGCGTAGAGCGCAAATGGGTAGCCAAGTATTAGAGTCTACATTTCCTTTAGCTTTATTTACATAAATAGTAATGATGTAATTAGAATGCCAGCATAAAGGCTGCCCAGCCTTATTGTCAAAAGCATTTTTCTATATTACTGCTTTGTTTCGGGTCAAACGGATGACTGCTGAAAATTGAGCTAGATTACTGATAAAACTACTGATTTGAATTTCTGAAGGTTGGCAGCTCCGTCATTGATTTATGAATTACTTATGTTTGATTTTACTATTTTATATGGTTATGCTCTTCTTACCATTTTGAATTATATATGAGCTTTCCTGTAAATGTATTTCAAACAATATCCCAAGTACTGTATCAAGAAAGTGAACAAACTTGTTAAATGAAATCATGTTATCATTGATGCCTTGTACCAGGAGACTTGTACATCAAAATGTAACATTATTCCAGAAGTCTGTATGTACCCAGTTTGTAATCAAGATATTGTGAAAGAAATAGCATTCATGTACTCATGCAAGACATGGACCCTCATGCTCATTTGGAAAAGAAGATCCAGACCTTTTTAATGAGATGCTATGGAAGAATTTTTGGTATCTCCTGCAAATATGGGGTCACAAATGAAGAGATCCACAGTAAGGTCAGGGCAGTCACTGGACCACACAACAATCTTTTCTCTAGAAAACTTTATTCTTCAATCATGTCACAAAGTCATCAGGACTTGCAAAAACTATTATTTAAGGTACTTATGAGGTGGGAGCAGTTGCGGGAGACAGACGAAATGTTGGGAGGATAATATCAAAGAATGGACAAACCAGCCTCTCACCAAATCCCTGAGAATAGTGGAGGACAGGAACAAATGGAGAAAAATTGTTGAGTCATTGTGGTGCCCTTACAGTCTTCTAGCAGTCATGGGTTTCAGTCAGTCATTCTGGAAGAAGTGGGCATTTTTTGCATGTAAGAAATAATCAAGAGTACTATAGAAATTCATTTCTGCCATTAGTAATACACTTAGGAAGTTGTGGCAATGTTCCTTGAATCTGCCTTGTTCTAGTGCTATTCATAATATTTTGTCTACATATGCATGTGTGTGAATTCATCTTACATGTAGACTGTCTCGTCAACAGTAAATGAAATTTCCTCTTGTAGGCAAATAAAGTTTATCTTATCTTATCTTAAGTCATGTTCTTCGGCAGATTGGAATCTAATCCTCATCCCAGCCTACTTGGGAATGGTGTGGAGCAAGCTATGTTTGAAGCCCTAGCACCAGAGGTCAGCAGCCATACAAAGTTAGGCCTGAGGCGTTAAGCAGGTGTTTTAGAATGTTCCATGTGCCAGTTGCAAAAAGAAGTTCTAAGAACAGAGATATCTTGATGTTATATTTGTAAATCCTAATTCTTTTTGTTTAATTTATTGGAAGCTTCATTCAGCATTTGTTTGCAAAGTGCATCAATTTGTTCCAAAAGTCCATTGAATAATGAAAACAAAAAAAAGAAGATCTTCTTTATATATAACGCTTTGTACAAATAGAACTAGTTTGTTCATTTCTAATGAATGGTTGTCTGGTAAGTGGGACCTTTGCAACATTATTAATGTCAGTTTGCATACCAAATGCTCCAACATGAAATCAGTTTTATGCAAATCTTTTCAAACTGTAATCACCAACGTATGATAAGTTAACAAGCACATTTTTTCCTCTCATTCCACTTTAGATGAATGTAGTACAGAGACTTGTCATGGCAAACATCTGGCTTTTCAAGCCTATCATTTCCTGGTGAGCATTTCCTCTCTCATTTGTTGAAATGTGTTGAGCATTTAGAATATATGATATTCAGCGTTGGAGAACTTTTGATCTATTTTCAAAACCAAGTTATTCATTTTTGATAACATAACTTGACATTTTCCAGTAGGTTGCCATTACGATCTTGCCATTATCTGATCGTACAAAATCTCTTCTTTCAGATTCCTTTTTCATTCAAACATAGGAGGAATCAGTACAGGTCAGATAGAATTCACTGAAAACAAGAGATTGAACCTGAATAGTTGTATTAACTCACTGATAAACAGCACTTTTACTCCATTCTGTTCCCTGGGAGCCACCCTTTTTTGGGGTTTTTAAAAAATTAATTGTGTTAAAAGTTATGAAGATAGAATCTTCAATTTTGAAGTGCTGTTAGATAGAAGAGTAAAATATGCAAACAGAATTGTGTTATCTAGTCTAGATCTAGAACTACGTTGATCTGATTTGAGGTCTAGATCTAGAGATTTCAGATTCAACTTTCTTTCCCTTTCTGACCCTTGAATGGGCCTCCCTTTCCTTTACATTCATTGTTTTACACTGTTTGGAATCTATATCAACAGAATCTGGGTCTAGATCAGTGCCTGAATACATTGATTGATCAGGAGTTTCAATAACGTCGAAGATATTTTATTTCTTCCGCGCAGAAGGCTTTTGTTCTAACATTTGAGGTGACATCAGGAAACAATTCGTAAAAAATTTACCGCTCATGCAAGAGAGTTCTAACCTAGTTCTAATCAAAGGGAAATGACTCTAACAACAGAAAACACAGCCCATTATCACAGTTGTTGCGATGGAAAGCTTACAATGAAGTGTTAATGTTCAGATCGCAGGGGTCATGATAACGGTCTGCAGCCGACGTAACACAAATGACCGCATATGTTGCGATAACGGTCTTTAGTAAGTTAAACATGACAGTGTGGTCTTCGAAGTTTTCTCACTAGGCAATTCTTATGTTTCTGCATGAATTAATTGTTCAAGCATATTTTTCTAATTGTCTATTTTCTAATTGTCTAGTACTGCGATTCTTTAGGGAGAATTTTTACCCACGAAAGACTTTTTTTAGGCTATTCATTGGTTTCGCCCCTCAGAAAATATTTTTGATGTCCATCAGAGTCACATATTATTTTTTGCTGGCTAAGATTTTGGCTCTCTATCACTTTTGTTATTCATCTGGGGTGTCTCTTAAAACAATATCCTGGAATCAACATAATTAGCTTACCTGTATTTTTCTTCAAGAGTGGGAGTGGAGGGAGGAGGAAGCAGCACTGGATTGACCAGTTTCATGTCAAAATATCAATTTTTGTTTTTTTTGTATTTGTAGAAAGAGTAATAATTTCTGTACCAGATGATAGGCCCAGAATGTTCATATGACTGAAAAATTATTTATTTATTGCAGTTTTTTTACAGATGGGAGGTAGTAAAAATTCAGCAAAATTCCCTATCAGATTGAGGGAAAAGATGGTATTGCTAACTCTTTTGTTCTGCCCCTACTCATAAGAGCAGCTGTTCAATTCATATGGCATGTTGTCCTATTTAAATCTACTGTACGGCATCAAGTGGTGTAAGGGTCACATCATTCCTTTTGCACTTGACCCAACAGGAAGAGTTCTCGGTCACTTCTGTTGTGCTTCTCCAGTAGATAATACACTGTTGAACCAACATAGCCCCTTGCTCCCACTTCTCCTGCGAATATGTTTGCCTTCATTCCAGCTCTTTGCAAGCCCGTAAGGAGATCTTGGTGCCTGGCCATCATGGACTCAAGCTGTTCCTCCATGTTTGTCTCATATGGAACAGTTTGCTCGACAAGGATGTATGACTTCATAACCCTCAAGCTAAGCACTATATCCAGCCTCATACCTGACCTCTTAATTGATTCAGGATATTCTCCTCATCCTGTCAAATTGGCTACTATGTCCCAGTCGCTGGCTCCCTCCAGTATTTGGCATACTAGGGTGTTGCAGGGGATCTTGGTGGGAATACTCGTTGACTCTTGGACAAATGTATTTTTCCTGGATTCATCTGATTTCTCCGGCTTTATCAGTGCCGATGCAATTGTTCTTGCCAGCACTTTAAGCAGACCGTTGTGTCGCCAGGTATATCTTCCACTGGCCAAGCTGACTTTGCAATCAGAGAGAACTTGTTGTAACATCTATTTTCCCTCACAGAGTTAGCATTCGTCACTGGTCTCTTTCCTCTACTTGGTAAGGTTTGTTTTTGTGGGAAGCACATCAAATCCAGCACAAATGCTGAAGGCCAGTTTCATGTGTGCCATGTGCCAAATCTCCTTCCAAGTCATCATTCTTTGGAGGACACTTTCCCAGTTTGTCCACTGCCCCTGTAGCCCTTACTGCCCAGCTTTTTGGACTCTTTTCTCGTCTTCCTCATGTTTGATTTCTTTGTCTCGTTTTTCTTTAGGTATCACTGTGGACCATAATGAGACCCTTGCCCACCCGCTCCTAATCCTTTCCTTTCAGACTGAGTGAATCCGATGGTCTCATTTGTCTGTAGGGACTGTTTTGCTGCATCGATGACTTCATTCACTTTCCATTTTTGACCCCCATTTCAGTGCAGGTTCTACATTCCTCATAGCATCATCCTGCGAGCTCTTGAACATCACATGAAGGTGGGCTTTCCTTATTTTGTGTTCTTCACTCAGGGATTTCAGTGGAAGCACCAACTTCATTTGCTTACAAGTTAATGTGACATCGGTTAAGCATGGCGGGAGCCCTAGCCATTCCCTTGTGTAGCAATTTGTCTTTGCCCCTAATCCCTCTACCATTGAGACGGAGATTTGGTAGATTAAGAGTTGCCATGGAAGTTTTGGGATCAACATGAATTGGAGGATCCACACTTTAAAATGTCCTGGAAGTCCGCTCTTGTCGATATTCTCCAGGCCAACTGTCGGCTGAGTCTGCACTTCATCCCTCTGCTTTGCATCCCTCAGAGAAGCGTCATACCACTGACCGAGACTTTTCACAGTTAACTCTATGACTGTTGGTATTACTTGGTCACCTATCTGAAATTGCACTGTGCCAGCCATCTTCCTGTTTCTGAGAGAGAGCAAACATAGACAAAGAACTGTATCATCCAAACTGGATTTCTTGGGTTTGAATGCCATTCTGCAGCAGGAGGCCAAATCATCCGGCCTTTGGAGCATTTGCCTTGCCTCTTCTTGGGATGAGACTAGGATCCATGAATGCCTTTAGTAGTGCCATCAGACAGCCATCTCCCAAATCTGGTTTCATGAAAATTGCACACTGGCCTTCAGCTGTACTTGCATGGCCAACACAAAGAGAATCAGGGAGACTGTGCAGCCATGGCAATTCCTGTCTCTAACTGAATCTTGTTCGTGGTGTATTTTCTAATTGCAAATCACATCCTAAGGGACTCGAAGTACTCCTTCAGAAGTCTTGTAGTGTAGTGTGGGATATTATACATGTCTAGTGCCAGCCGTAATACCGAGCAAGGAACTGATCCGTATGCATCAGCAAGGTCTGACCATATAATATGCAGTTCTTGCTTCCTTGTTTTTGCTATCTGGATAGCCTCCCTTAGATCATGCTTGCATGATCTAGAAACCCTGGGACTCCAGGGATTCGTCCTTTCTGGACTGATGTATATACGTAGCCGTTCTCCATCAGGTATGAAGTCAGCTGATTCGGTATTATCGAGTAAAATATCTTGCCTTCCGCATTCAGCAGAGAGATTGGGCAGAATTGACCTATCTCCTCTGAGCTCTTCTCCTTTGGTAGATAGAGACCTTCACCAATCATTTATCTTTCCATTAGTCCAGTGTGTGACTAGCTCCCTGTGCAATATCCTGAGCATCTTGGGACATTCCTTGTACACCAAGTACAGTATGCCATTTGGACCAGAGGCAGACTTGCTTCTGGCCTTACTGACTATCTTTCCAATCTCACCACAGAGTAGGTGGCTCTTTGTTGAACTCTCTGCCCGACTGGGAAGGCCATACCAGTCTGCTAATCATGTCCAGCACCTCTTTCCTTTGTGGGTCTGAATAGGTCTTTCCCAAGTGCTCTTCTGATTCGTTCTGACTTGCGCTGAGCTTGCTGGATGACAGATTTTTTAAGAGACTTCTTGCACATTGAAAAGGGTTATTGAGGAATCTTTTGTAGTTCAGGTGTATCTTTGGCCTCCTTATTCTTTCCCACTCTGCTTTCTTCAATGAATTATCTCTCCCCTTCAGGTAACTCCAATTTCTTGAAGCGCCTCTTCTCGAATTCTGACACATTTTTTAGTTGTTTGTGTAGATGTTTCTTCTGACTTCTGATCTTTTCCATTTCTTGCTGTCTGCGGTTTGGTTTTATGGGTGGCTTTGGGCTGTTGTTCTTCATGCCATAGGTATCCTTACAGTGGAAGTAGATGATGTTCGTAATGACTTCTATTTGGCTTTCTAGTTCCACTTTCTTTACGTTTACGCAGATAAGCTGGGCGGGTTTGGCATCTAGTTCTTCCCAATCTTTGGACCCTGCTGAGGGGAACAGTATCCTTCTGTTCGTTAGATGACTCAGTGTTGAAGCTAATGGCACTGTGGTTTTGCCACCAGGTCAGTTTCTTCTGATGATTTATCTGGCGAGTCAGGGCACTCTTGAGTATCCATAACAGTGCATGGCTTCTTGGTCTGGTGGATTTTCATTCCCGTTTCTGTGGTGAAATACCTGTCACAAGTACATGGGTGCCCCATGGGATTAGGCAATCTTGTTTGTCCGTTTCCTTGTCCGAGTCATTTCCATGTGGGCACCTGTGATCCATCATTCTCCCCTCTTTTCGGTGGATCCTTCGGGGCATTTTTCCTTTTAAGTACTTGTAGCAGGGTTATGAATATTAGGGTGTCAGCCCTTGTTCCCAAAGTCTGATCTTTCCCAGCACCAATTAGTCTTTCCTTAACATACAGCTCCAGAAATTTAGATTCAGTAATTGACAATTTGGATCAATGAAGTGGCTAGCTGGACTTACTGACAACACCTGTCGTTCTGGAATATAGTATTATAATGTTAATTTTTACCAGGAGCTGACAGTTGTCCATGACCGAATGGATAAGTGACCAGACTGATATTCTGATGAACCCAGATTCAAACCTCAGCCACGCCATTTTTTTTTTAGTAATAAAATGTAATGTGTATGTATGTATATTTAACATAGTTTTGTGTTTATATATGTCTTGCGACCAGGGCAAATGAGTCGGAAGTCGCGCCAGGTGATAGAGATCCACAGCCATTTTTGGTCGTTTTTAACTACTTTGCGACCAAGATACTAAAATTTTTTTTGTTTTCACAAAACAATAATCTAAGCTTTTTTAACCTGAAAAAAGAAACATTTTGGTATCATAATCGGAAATAGTAAAAAATGGTAAAAACAACTGTAACTCGAAATCACCTGCCGCGACTTCTGACTCATTTGCCCTGGGCACAAGACATATGTACAGTGTTGCGGGACTGAAATTGAAGGAGATGCTTTTGCTAGATACATCTTGCACACATTATCCACTGAGATTGGAGGGTTCGTCTCAAACTCCAATGCGTCCACATCTGTAGATCTGTATACCTTCTCTTCTGTTCCTTGTAATGTATGTGTGTTTGTGCCTTCTTGACAGAATGTTTGGATTTTTCTC
Organism: Peronia peronii; assembly: GCA_039654565.1. NCBI lineage: Eukaryota > Metazoa > Mollusca > Gastropoda > Systellommatophora > Onchidiidae > Peronia > Peronia peronii. Next base: position 11,800 of record JBCEWB010817748.1, read on the forward strand.
TTTTTTTTTTTTGATTTTTTTTTTTTTTTTGAGGGTTGTACTGTCAAATAGAATGGAGTGATCTGGATCTAGATCATTCAGTGTTTCTAAAAAAAAGATCATCAAGCTTGATGATAAAACTAGACTTTCATTTACTAATTAGCATATTTTGAGCTAAAAGTGTTTAAAGCTGTACACACAAGCCTCCCACCCCTTCCCAAAGGAACATGACACAGACATAGAACTTCACAGCTACATGACAATGACACGGACTGAATAAGTCCGGCTAGACTTCGAGACTGTATGGGCCTAAGTCCGGCTAGCCATGGCCTTAAATCAGTCATAATGGCTAGTGAAAAAAAATGGTCTTATGTAATACACTTTTTATAATACATTATCCATGTATGAGAATTCTTTTGTTAGTGTTTTCTTTTGTCAATGTTTTCTTGAACCCATGCATTGCCTGCCAGGTTTTTATCCCTCAAGCCTCACACAGCAGCTTTGATCAGGACAGTGACCTCAGTGACCATGTTCAATGCAGGAATCAAGGTGAGTTCAATGTGTTATCAGTTACTGGTCTCATTCCTTTCCTTCAGAACTCCACAACAGCTGTTTGGTATCAGAGGATTAAGAGATTACCCTCATTTATCAGAGATACCAGACTTCTGACTAATGTCAGGAATATGACTTTCTGGCTATCGCCGACTTTTTTATTTTTGCTGATCAGCCAGCCAGTGCTTTCTTTTTTTAAATTTAAATTATTGTTCTTGCATAAGCAGACTGCAATTTTCCTAATTTTTCATGAAGACATGTGACATTCCTTATTTATGCCTCATGGTCATCTACATTTAAGTGTTTTCATTGACTCTTCAAACAATTGCAAATTAGATTACTGAAGTGGCTATGGGTTGGAATATCCTCTGTATGGGAGTAGAGCTAGTGACTCCTCTGTGTCTGTGATGGAAAAACGCAGCAACATCATCGATAGCCTTACAATAGCAAGCAAACCGAGCTCGTCACATCCCAACAAGAGCACTCCAGCTGCTTAGAATGAGAAATTAGAGCAAACAAAAAGGTGGGCGACTGACATGGAGGGAGGGCAAAAGATCTGTGGCACTGGGGAGAGGTCCGTAAGGCCATTGCTGATTTCTGTTGCTTCGATAGAATGCACTGTAAGGGTAGTGGTCAGACCAGGCAGCAGAAGCTGGAGTTTTCGCCCTTGGAGAGTTTCAACTGATGATGAGAATGCAGTCACTGAGGAACAAAGCAGCTGGATCAGTTGTTAGAAGTTGAGTCATGGCAGCTGTTCATCCATCAAGCTTTGAAACATGTGTTATCTGATCAAGTTATCTGATATAGTGGCCATTCTAGTGGTCACCTGGGTGGCAAAGAATAGCTTGAACTGCAAGTAGCCACATGAGCATGAGGAATGCACTGGGTTTGCAGGCAAAAGAGGGCAGTAAGGAACTTATCCCTAACCCAGCCTTAGGCATGCATCATTACTAGTCATGAGTATTTTGCAGGATCAGGATTCAACTCAAGATACAGCCGAGCACAGAAAGCTCGAACATGTATATCTCAAATTCACAGAAATGTCGGACAGCATTATCGGTCTCATTTAAATCCCTGTTTTCTTTATATTGTGAACAGGCATTTCTCGAACGATTTTATCATCATATACTGGTTTTCAAAAGGACAGAATATCTGATAAGGTCCATTTTTTTGTCTGGCCTTGCTTGCCACAGACAGTTGGTGATAAGGGAGAGGAGTGGTAGCGATAGGCAGTATAAAGTGTAGGTTTATATTTGGGCCTAACTGAAGATAAAATCAGCGTGGGGCTGGTGTGGTTATTAAGCGTGGTGGTGGATTAGGCCACACACACTGTCTGTATTGCAAGGAATAACCACAGCCTATATGACACAATGCACATACAGTGATGTGGCGAGATGGTAATGCATTGTCCGAAAGACAATGGATGATGTCAACAATGGATGATGTCATGTAGATGAACTGAGGGGCACTTATTTCTGGAATATTGTTAAGATCGGATCATATTAGTATTGTCATGGTTATGTCCCCATGAAAGTCCTATTCCTTTGTAAAAAAAAGGCCGTCACAGAAATCTCAAATTGTGGAAATCTCTGACACATTTTTCTGATCCCCGAGAAATTCTAGTTTTCAGTGCTCGTTTGTATCTTACTCCTCGACAGAAGTGGCACAGGTGATTTTGGCTAGAGCTCTCGGGACAACAGTCACATCAAGCCAGGGCATAGCATTAGCTTTAGACTACTGTGGTCATCCACTGCAAAGAGTTAACTCCTGCAGTAGCCAATAGAGCTCCACAATGAAGACTATTTTTCAACTTTAAGTATCTTGTAATTATTTTTTTTGCCATGAAGGTTATCGTAGTGTAGTAGCAATGAAATTTACATTTCAAAAGCAAAAGTCACTCATACTGAAGTGGTGACATTTGCAGCTTCCATGCATCTTTGCAAAAGAAATAAAATCGTGACGGTTGAAGTTTTCACCTAGGTTCGATGTACCTGTTTTCATTTCAATCTGCACATATGTATTGGTGACCAAGCAGTCAGGCCATCAGACTCAGGAGCTAAAGTTCCAGGTTTGGATCCTGACTGGTCCTTTGTCCTTGGGAAAGACAATTTACAAACATTATCTGATTCGACCCAGATTTAAACAGGCATCTGACTATAGACAGTGATATAATATTGTTAAGATTGATAAGAATTTGAGCATCTACTAGGCAGTCGCCTTGTATGCTTCCCGGGAAGCTGAGAACGTTTATGAGTATCTTTTTTGGGTCTGTTGGGTAATAATCTATTGTTAAGCTCTTTTTATGAGGGATAAGCACTCAGTTATTATTGTTATTATTGTATACATTTTTTTTCTCTTAAAATCTGCTGCTATCTCCAAGTTTATTGATCTAATAAATATATCTCCTAATGCACATTAGCTGAGATTAAATTGCTTTTTTTTTTCCACTCTTCACAGAAATGTAGTTTCTATTTTACTTTGCCTCCTTTTTGTCAGAAAAATGTGATACCACCCAGAGCTGAAGCTTATGTTAATCACAGAGTACATCCTTCACAAACTATTGAGGAGGTGAGTAGCATAATCCACATGAATTCTGTCAAGATTATAGGAATGATAATGTAAACACACTCCATCTCAGTGATCACTGTGCCACAAAATAAGTGGAATTGTTCTAGCAATGACATCAGATTATCTTTGTGTAAGGGCCCTACTAAAACATGATTCATTAGTGTACTACCTTCACTTCAGATTTAAAAAAAAAAGGAAGGAAAAAACTTAAGTATATTTTATTGCTTATGCATCCCAAACATACACTGAGGAGAAAATGAACAGATTTATAAAGATTGCTTGAACATACATTTGCTGCCAAGGGTTCAAAGTTCTAACTGTGTGTTGAAATTTAATCTCAGTTTTTGTCACTCTTTCACAGGGCCTTTTGATATTCTTTGAATCGTAGATCTTTTACGTAAGATCTCAGCTTTCTACTTTAGATAATGGCGCAGTGCCTCTATTTTGAATGTGACTGATCATTTTCATCAAATGTTATCTGGATTTAGTGTTTATGGGTCGACTGTTTTTTGTCCTTAAACATATTCTTTGCATCATCCTGGATAGATTTAAGTGACAAATTTTTATGCAGGAAACGATTTTCTGATCATAAGATGTTGTAGGAGGGGACTTTATAACTGTGGTCACTGAAATATAAATGAAAGCGATAGAAAAACAACCCAACAAACTAAATAATTCAGCCAGTTCCCAGGGATATAGATTTTCATCATTTTATTTACATCAAAGGAGAGGCATTGTAGGCATCCAAGTTTTTTATTTTTTTTTCACTGGTCAACTTTTTAATTTACTGGAAAGAACCTTAAGAACTATTTCCATCATTTTCTGGCAGTCTATTATGTTTGATTGAACACCTCTTTTCACATTAGAAATAGGACCTGAAATTAGTATTTATTGGCTAAACAATACAAAATTATATCCTTAAATGTGGTAGGATGGCAGCGGAAGACAGTTACACTCAAACACGGTTAGAACAAAATTTGCGGGGAATGGAAGTCATTTTCCTTCTATCGCTAGTTTGTTGTATCCGAAGAGGCTAAATTGAAACAGGGATGCATTTACATTCTATAATACGTCTTTCAACCTCATGGTGGAGGTTATATCGATTTCAGGGATGCAAGTTAAATTATCGAATTACCTCCCCTGATTAAAGAGTATCCGCACACAACCTTATGTCTTAAGGCCACTCCATTTTCATTTTAGTTGTTGTAGATATACATACATATAAAATGTGTGGTTATGTAGCTATTATGTCATTTGTGATTTTTTTTTTGTTTTTTTTTTTTAAATTCTTCAAGACAAAGTGGAGTTTGGAATGGCATACTACTTTCTGCAGATATCCGACTTTTTCAGTA
>JBCEWB010817858.1:0-16250 GCA_039654565.1 Peronia peronii
AAATGCCGAGGTTTGCACGCAGCAATGTATCTCTCACACGGCTCCACTAGGAACTGTGCGAACACTGCTAAGTAGAAAAACACAAACTAAATCTATACAATTGCAGCGAAAACGAGTATTAAATCCACTAGCTGCCCTACGGTTATTTAATCCGGCTGAGTGACATTAACCGGGCACAAAACACCACAAACATCTCAAAAAGAAGTGTACACAAAATCTAACTAAACTCTCCGCCAGTACACATACTCTACTGGCTATATAACACATCCCCCATAACACTACTCAAGGTTTATGCATCCCCCATAATAGGGAAATTTGCTAATTTTAAAGATGTCTAGAAAAGATTGCTGGGCTGTCAGAGTTTTCATAATGATCTCTACTCGTCATCAGGAAAATTAATGCCACTTTGTGAAGCCTAAAGGCAAAATAAGAATGCTATGTGGAAAGTAATCCGTGCACAAACAAGCATAATGAAACCGTTTTTGAGCAGACCGACCCCTAGACACTTCTAGGGTTAAAATACTTTCTGTCACTTATATAGCCCACGTGCTCCCAAAACTTCTGTTATTACGTCGTAAACATTAATTGTCGTGCATTCGTAATGGATTCCTCAGTTGGAGGCTGAATTCAGTATTGATTAACTACCAACGCCCTGTGGGGTGCTAACGGGTGATGCTATTGAACGAACATCCGCTCAACCGGCACTCAATCAGATCAGCCCACACAGCGGCTTGACGAGTCGGGCTCTTGTGTGGGTCCATTTGATATATTTATTTAACTTTGACGCTTGTTGAAGACGTAAACGTAAAACACGTTCAAAGCAAGATTTGCTATAACCTAATATCTTACCTCGATCGATCTTTCCAGGCCTCATATGTAATAAGCACAAATGACGACGCTGTTTTTCTTTCCTGGTAAATGAGGGGGGGGGGGGAATTAGCATGCATGTTTTTTGTTACTTATGGGCCCATTTGACTGATCAGTTTTCTGTGTAACTTGGACGTTGCTGCAGGCATAGACGGAGAAGACTTTCAAAGCAATATCCCCCCCCCCCACCCACATACACTTAATATCGTATGTCCACCCATCAGTCCTGGCCTTTAATATAAGCATAGATAAGAACACTGTTTTCTTTCGTGGACAATTTAAGGCAAATTTAATCTGCTTGAATTCGTCAACTTGTCTCGGCCTTGAGTTGTTTTTTCTTTCTAAAAACTCCCGCAGGGAGAATTCATTTTGATCATGCCATTGAAATACTTTATCAAATTAGGAATTGGCCTGCAGGTCATTCTGATTGATTGTGCTGATCTTCCCACGGCTACGCGAGAGAAAGAAAACAATAGAATAGAAACGATAAGGAAGGAAATGTGTAAACGAGAGCACATCAAACAAATTGCTTCTGGTACTGGGTTTTATTTAAAGGCGAATCAGCACGATTACGATTACATTGCGCCACACGAGATATTAATGGCATTCATGAGGGTAAAAAAAAAAAAATTAAAAAATCGTATATCATGATTTACAAGAAATATAATAGGCAATAAAGATCTTTCATATCAAACGCGTGTTAAAAGGAAATATATCAGAATAATAGCCGGCGATACACTTGCACTAACTCGATTGTCAAAGACCTGCAAGAGAGGTGATTAGGGACAAGTGCACAAAACTGCATAATTACAGCATCAACACGGCTTTTTTCTTGTCAGAGCCTTGGAATCTAATAACCGATTCGCATGCTCACAGTGACAAAATCCCGCTGGGAGAAACCCCATGTTCACAACTCACCACACATTATTCTCAATTTCATTTCTCTTCAAGCTCAAGAGCCCTTACCGTCCATTTCCGTCCATCGAGAAATCCACAGTAAACGTCAAAAACAAAACAACAACAGAACTTTCTCCTTTCCCTCCATCCACTTCCTCCCCCTCCCCCCCCCCCCCCACACACACACACTCCACTATTTTATTTTCCACCAAAGATATTTGTTTGTCCATACCATATTTCCACATGAAAGCGAGGCAAAAATGGCAAAATCAAATTACACCTGTTTTACATGGCCGAACCGGCAGTGTGGATCTATTATTACATCGGCCACCTTGTTTACCCTCACCAGGCCACTTTAATCTGGCGACCATTCAAATCCAAACGCATCCACCCAGAGCACCGCCAAGTTAAAATGTTGAAGAGGACAATTTGTAGGAATAAGCTACTTAATCAAAGCTTTCAAACTTCTCCTCCTTACAGAATTCATCGTTTTCAGAGGCGTGACATAAATGGGGCTGGAAAGGCTCCATTAAATTAACTGTAACACAAAAACTACAAAATGCTGATGACAGCTGCGCTGGAACTCACCTTAATTCCACATATTGTTTTAGCTTCAAAATGTCGGCTGAAAATCTTCGATTATCCTGGTTTTTCTGTGATGACATTCATTCGTGTTTACAGAATTGATAGGTTAGGTTATCGGATCGACTGGCGCTAACGGAGGGGCGTTTTGTCATTTCGCCGTTTGCTATATGGAACGGAAGTCAAGGAAAAGTATCATGTATGAGTTAAACTGATGATCTGAGGTTATTTTCACGTTTTTTGGCCCATCCAGCAGTGCGTGTTTTCTATCTTCCCATCACTCACTTTGTCCTTTTCCCTACATAATACTCGACTATTTGATAAATTCTCTAACGGAAAGAACTTTAATAGCATTTCCCAGGCATCCATCATATTCGTGCGTAACCACTGACATGGACGAAATTTTAACAAACTGTGAAGAAAAAGAAACAAAAAAGATGTTGGCTACATCTGAGTTCCAGTATGTTAGATCGTGGCTTCTTTTCTCTTCAAATCACAAAAAAAAAAAAAAAAAAACCCCAAAACATTCAAAGTACCATATAAAATCACAGAGTTAAGCTGGAAAGAGAACCCAAAAGCAGAATGAACTTCCTGGAGGTGACAGACAGTACAGCAGTGGTTCCCAATGTTTTTGCACTCGCAACCCCTTATCCAAAAGCTTGAAACCCACGCGACCCCTTACTATGTAACTATCAGCAGCTTGATTTACATTTTTTTTCTGTGATGGAGAAGGAACATCTGACCAAAAAAAAAAATTACTCGAGTCCAGTAATTATTTATTAGCAAACAAATGTCATCTAGTGACACTGAACCGCTGTAACACACATTTTTTTCCTAAAACAAAAACAGCAAATATGTAAGAGCATGAAATATTTAATTGATGAGCTGAAATTTATTTTATTTCAAGCTAACTCTAGCAAGCCTACGCGATTCTCCTGGCAAGGCTTTTGCGACCCCAAAGGGGGTCACGACCCACCGGTTGGGAATCCCTGCTAATACAGCTAGATGCGCTGGCGGGGCATTGCAGGCCTCAGCAATTCACCATGTTTTCGCAAACCGGAAGAGTATCGTAGAAAAGTACCTGTACGCTACAATGATGATTTACGTGCAGGCATAATTTCTACGAGCCGCGAATGAACGCATGGGTCATATGGAATAAACTGATATCTCAGGTCAGTATATTCTCCGAAGGTTCAAATCATCTCTGTCCACACTGTAGTCTGTCAATATGACGGTAGCTTCCATCAGTCTTTGAAATCTCGTTATTGTAGAAGTTCCTCGAATTTTCCCCCTTATCAAATTCTAACTTATGTGAATCCCTCCCACTCTTTACAATCTCTAGAACCAACTTTTGGGATGTTTTCTTGGCTACACAGTGGCTGAAGTTAAAATTCCAGCCTCCACTGTGACCGCGCCGCTGCCAACAAACTGTGATAGTTATATGGCATTCCTCAAAAAGCCATTGATCTTGTCTGCTCAACAAAGAACAAGATGCTGAATCTAATATTCAATATTACTGGCAAATCCTCAACAGGCTAGAATAATGTTACGATTTCAACTGATTACAGGACTTTTAAAGCGCCAGTGGCAATTCTTATATGAATGATGCTATTTAAAAGAATCCGGGTCTCTCTGTCTCTCTTTCTCTCTCTCCTTCGTTGTATCTGACATCATTATCTTTTTACCAGATCTCTGGCTCTCTTTTCCCTCCGTTGCCCCCCTCCCCCCCTCTCTCTCTTTCTCGCTCTCTTGGCACCACTGAATACAGTCACTTGTACGCAACATCTACGAACTACTGCTGAAGTTCAGTCGCTGATAAGGCGCAGTGAATGGTGATATAAACAAAATGTGCGACATTTTCCTTTAACAAACTGAAAACAAACAGGACAACCATTAAGTTCACTGTATTGATTTCTACCGCTGGTACCTTGGTATTTCAATAAAGTCTTTTCTGAAGATGTGAAATCACCTTGACCTTTATGCAAATGATCATAGCTGCAGAGACATTGCGAAGCTTCCTCTTCTACTTTGGCTGATTCCATTTCATTGTAGTCCTACGTATAGTTGAAAATAAAATTAAACAGACTCAAACATATCACAAAAAACAACAACAATTATTAAAATAGACAAACAAACAATCAACACAAAAACAGAAAAAAAAATCGCGATCCGTATTCCAGGAAAGACGGGGCTGGCTTGTTAAATACTTTCCACTCATTTAGAACTGTCGTTCTGCCATTCCTGCTTTCACTCTTGACTGGCGGTCTTTGAGAAAGACATCCATTCACTTGAACAGAACCACGACAGACAAGCAAATGGACCAACTTTAATGGGATTGGATATCCATCAATTGGTTGGCAATCAGGCAAATTCAGATCGATCACCGGTCTTCCTTTCGGCGCAGACTGTGAGCGGTCCTGGATAGACACGAAGCCACGGAGTTGGCGTCTTGCCAACAGATTACCTGATTTTTAAAATCATTATTATTATTTTTCAAAACAACTGCTCTGTTGCAGGAAGTGTGGCACTTTGATAGACGTGCATTTAGTCTTGAACTCAACTTTTGGGTGTGAGTCCATCTCTAGGGACTGGGAGCTGTATTCTGTTTTGTTTTGTTTTTTTCCTTTTGCTGCTTTTTTTTTATTATTACAGTGTATTATTAGCATCATCACTACTATTATTATTACGGCCATTGTCTCACTTCTTCCTCATTTTCCTTCCTCCACTCCCTCTCTCCGTAATTTCCTTTCTTTTCCATCTTCCTCCTCAAGTTTCTCTCCTTGCCTCGCTCCACATTCCCCAGGAATAATCTTGATCTGTTTAACTGAGCCGTTCTCACTGTGATTTTGTCTCCTCCTAGAAACTGTCCCATACGTTTTTGCTCCTTAAATACACCCTCAAACTTTATCACATCTTTAAGCCATGCGCGTCTCTTGAAAATGTTTCTTCAGACAACATTCTCGGAATCTTTTCTCCATTCTCATATTAGTTCCATTTCCCAAGCTCAATCCATTTGCTTTCAATTTCACTCCTCCATGCCTGCTATGTACTGTGGACCATTTGGCTATGTTGTCTAGAGTCACACTGATAGCAGTCAAAGGGATTTTTAAAAAAAACAAAAAAACGAGTGTTGTTTATTCCATTATAAAACATTATACCCCTCTATCCCTTTAAAATTACGTGTTTCGAAATATTCTACCAATAAAATGCTTTCAAATCATATTTTGTAAGATGAAACTGGCCGAGTTAGATGTCGGCGTCACCAATCTGACAATGCCATTCTACAATACTTTCTAATTCGAAATATCGGAATCTGCCCAACTTAAATGAGAAGTAAAAATGTAAACGGTACACGTGATTAAATTCAGGGAATTTTTCGATTACATTCCTTTCATTCTGGTACTGCTGCAAGCAGACTTTGGAAGTGCATGTATTTGTATTTGGACTTTAATTTTAGTTGCAGGACAATGGTGGAATGGGTAGCAAAAGGGCAGTCTTATTTTGTAAATAAAAACAAAGGAAATAGGAAAGATCGACTAAGTACCACAATCATTGTCACTTCTCAAACAATCAAAATATCGCAGCTCTGACTCCTTTGATTTGCAACGATAGTAACACCCGTCAGATCCCTAGGTGAGGAGAGCAAAGACCGGAGATTTCGCCCTCCGTTCCTGTTCGTGTCCCTAATACCCGGCATTACAGTGGGTGACGAGTGTGGAACCAGGACGTGATCGATATCTCAAGGGGAACTCAAGTGTCAGCTGCTTATTGGCCTTTGCACGGATATCCGACCTGGATTGGGACAAATTAGGACTTGGCCTTCTCAAATTCTTCCGCCCACCTTCGCCGTCCTATAAATCAGTGCACATTAAATGACAAGATCAGACCTTTATCTCCCGGACGAAAGCATCGCTACTTCAACCCTTGTCTACCTCCATGGAGTGTCGCATGAGCAAATTAACCTGAACCATGTTGTTTGGCATACAACTAATTAGGTCTCATTGAAATGATAACTTGACCTTTTCATATTCGCTACTTAGGCCACACTGAAATTTGACTTTTTTCACATTCACTATTTAGGCCACATTGAAATTTCACTTTTTCATACTGGCTACTTAGGCAAACATTGAAATGACACTTAACCTTTTCATATTCCATAACAAATACAAACTCTGCTAACTGTGAGATTAGAAACGCAGATTCAGACAATGTATGTACCAAAGGGTTAGGATAGTAATCATTCGATGTATATACTCTAGAACTTATGTCAAACATAATATCTCAATCTGAAATGATTTCAATTTCCTTAATCGAATATTTTATCCCCTTTGTATTCTTGGCTCTCCTTTTATTAAATTAAAAAAACACACACACACACACAAAACCATATCTCTTTTCCAGCTAACTTAACAGCTTCAATGGCCTATATAAAAACTGATTTCCTGCTATTTACCTCCAACATAAACAAAAAAGCAAACACTGATGGGCTATCGATCTCCAGCGTAATTTGTCTGTATTTTCCCAGTCGCTGAGAAGACAGATCGCAAATAAATGCATGGTTTATACGCAAATTGTTTCACCCATTTAATGGAGGTCATAAGCACCTAGAAGAACACGACAAAAACAAATACCTGTAAATCAAAGAGCCAAACAAAAACAAACACAATCAAAAGTTCTATCTGGGATGTCGGTGAAAGCAAAATGATCAAAATCTCGGTCTTCACTCTGATGCAGTTTTGTACTGTGCGCTTAATTTGGCGTATTTAAATGTTCCTTGGAAGAGAGCTAAATGACGAACAGAGAGCAATACATCCATATGCTATTGCTACTGGGGATTCAGTATTTAAAGGGTTCCTAAAACAAACAAACAAACAAACAAACAAACAAAAAAAGCCACAAAAATTCATGGATTCGTTGATAAAAACAAGACTACGCCTACTTCTCTTACGCAAACTTCTGAGTACCAAGTGCAGAATTGGGTGCACATTACCGTGCAGATATTTGGAACAGGCAATGATTACACTGCCTTTCATCTGCAGATACTGCAACAGTTTACTACAGGCCAAGTCCACGAACCATACTCAGATTCAGTCATGGGGTCATTACAGATGCAGGAGAGGACGGCCAGTGTATGTGATTGCTACTGCAGCACAAAATAATGCAGAATACAGACGGCTTCACTCAGTCGCACAGGCGGAAAAAGCTGCTATAGAAGTAATTATCTCGCTCAACGCAATTTTGCCTATAACAACCTCTCGACAGTTTATTTATTACTTGTCACATCTTTAGAATAACGCTGGAAACACCCAGGCTTCTGTACGTGTTCATTGTAAAAATAATAAGTTGTCTCCTACAATTCTTTATACTAAATGTCAATTTAAGTCTATTGGGTTATTAATTAACAAGTGGGGTGGTTTTTCCCTGGGTTTACACGAATTTTCGTCATGCTTCAGAAAGAGAATGCTCGAGGCTTTCTTTTTTATCAGACAACTGAACTTTTTACCATCCGACGGGGTTTTTGCCGTGCGCTATACGAACAAGTGTGAGTATGTGTGTCTCAGCTAGAGAGAGAAAGTTAAAAGATAAAGAAAGAAAGAAAGAAAGAGAGAGAGAGAGAACAGAGAAAGAACGAAATGGACACACAGCACAGAAGAGGGGTGGGGAGGGGTGGGGGGGGGGGGGAGTGAGGGGCGGGGCGTGAGAGAATTAACCAGAGGAAAAACTACCCTAAAAGGAAAGACATGATATCTGAAAGCACCACGATCGATTTTTAAGTTCGGATTATTTTCACTGGCAAATATAATTTTTTTCCGATATCAAACATATGGGGATGAATATCAAACACAAGGGGTTGGATATTGACATCATTTAGAATACAGAACCTGGCATAAGTTCATTTCTCTCGTTTCTTTATTTGAACCCCAGTGATCTCATGACACTTCTCAATTATCAAAGAGATGCACGGCGCCCCAATACTAAATCATAAGTTTTAAAAAAAAAAATCGTAAACGGGCATTGATTTACATCAGTGATTCCCAACGTTTCTGCACTCGCGGCCCCCTACTCTACAAGCTTGAAACCCGCACGACCACCTACTATTAGCAGCTCGATTTTTTGTATTTTCTATGATGAAGAGGGAAAGAAAGACTGAAACAGAAACAAAAAAAAAAAAACAAAAAACAACGAAACATTATGAAAAATGCAGTTTTCAATTTGAAATCAGTTTTATTTCAAGTCACTTCTAATACGGCTACGCGGTCCCCTGTTAAGGCTTGGCGATCCTGACTGGGATAGCGACCCACTGGCTGGGAACCACTGATCTATATGACTGTTTAATGGACATTGGCATAAATGGAGACATAAATGCGGTCAGAAAAAAAAAACCCAGACAGATCAAAGAGGCTGGCAATCGTTACGGGGATAAGTGGAAAGCCATGTTAGACTTCGGAAAAAGGACAGAAGAAAACACATGCACACGCATACACGCACACACCCACACATCTATCGTGGCAGAAAAAGGCACCGAGTTTAAGGCCGCTGCTTGATTATTTATAAGATATTCTGTAGATCAAGCTGAATCCACGGTGTTCTCTGTTGAGTCGAGGCGCACTTCGCCCTAATGGCTCTACGTCCGCCTATTTATTGCACTCTTTCACTCATTTATTTATTTATTTTAAACTTATGTATTCAAACACACTGTCACACGGGTAGTCACATTCAATAGTAATATTATCCACATGGATCCATTTCGCATCTTCAATTAAATACCTTTCTTCTCTCATTTCTTCTTGATATTTCTTTCTTTCTTGATCTTTCTTCCTTTTTTCTTTTTTTTTTTTTTTGTTCGTTCTTTCTCTTTCTTTTTTTCGAACTTATTCAAATACACTATGTTTGGATAGTCATCCTGAATATTAATATCCAAATAGATCTATGTCCGCCTATTATTTTCACTGCCTACCTTCTCTCTCTCCTCTCTTTCTACTTTCTTCTTTCTTTCTCGCTCCCTTCCATACTTACACATCTAAACGCTCTTTGCCTAGACCTTCATTTTTTAACACTAATATCCTAAAATAGCTATATCCTCCTAATTTCCTTTATGGCTTTTTTTTTACACGTATTAAAACAAACATCATTCTGATGTACGATAGACCATTTCTATTTCCTGTCTTCTCTCCCATCTTCCTGCTACTGTTCATACTCAACTTCACTGGGGCTTTTTTTTTTTTCGTATCAAGAAGAAAGGAAATTTAGAACTGACATTTTCTTTTTTTTTTTCAGTTGGACTGCCACTCATGCATTTATGTTGCGAATATAATTATATTTCACGCTGTCAAATTGCGAAGGGAAACGAGCCGAAGCTGAGAAAACAAGAGGATCGTAAAAATCATTGAACAAATGACAAATTCTCCTTTTGTAGTAACAACAACGACAACAATAGCAACAACGCAATTTATTCTTCACAATGCGTTATTTCAAACGAGCTTGGGCTCTTCATGAAATCATCGTCGTGCAAACCTTGAATCAGAGGCTCAAACGCACATATAATGCATTTCGTGTATAACGACAAACGAATGTAACTGGACGATCAATTATTTGTACTTCCGGAATTACATGCACTCTTGTTGAGATGGCACTAAAGCAAGTGTCAAAACGTGCAATTTTTCGGAGGAAATAGTGCAGACTTTACAATGCATTCATTTTTTTAAATTCTCATTTGCATGCGAATCTTAAACTTGATGGGGTCAAGGTCTTTTGATTGGAGTTCCCATAATTCATATCGGTTCTGCCTATAACTTCTCAGGCGCCTTGTTCAGTTTTCTACACTGAAGACTTAGTGACAGTTTCGTATCTTGATGAACGGATTTTACTTTTCCAATTCTTATAATTTGCAGCGCATTTTGAACTTGATGAAATCACAACCTTTCGGCTCGAATTCCTATAATTCATTCTAAGTTCTGCAGACCACTCTGAGGAAAATGATATCTGTTTTTCAACTTCAATTCAAGTGTCAGTCGAAACTACAGCTAGATCACCAGGGCTTCAATACTGATCTTTATTCAAGCTCCAGAAAGGCGGTTTCGGTCGTAAGACGTAAATATAAGCCAAGTAATGTCATATGGACGACACAACAAACCGCATGTTTATCCTTCTGTGATAACTTTCCTTTACAATCTTTGATCATTTAATTCATACACATCCTTTGAAATACCTTTTAATCCGTACAGTATTTAAACGCGCTAGATGCAATATAGCCGTAATCCTGCCGATGTACCGTTAAATCCCAACACAAACAAACATACATCGTGATATATTGTACAGGGTGTCCCTAAATTACTATACAGTTATTTGTAATAAAGAAATATCATGGTTAGACTAAAAAAAAAAAAAAAGACTTTCAGAAAATATATGTATCACGTCAAAAAAAAAAAAAAAAAAATGTTGAAACAATACAGGCAGTCAATTTCATTTACTATGGTTACAATGCATGTTCTAACAGTAAGCCATCAGATTCTGTGCATTCTTGACAACGTAAGAGTACTCTGAGCTGTTTTCAGCTGAACTTGCATAGTAACTTTACAAACAACCTGCTTATTCCTTGAAGAGGAATACATACGCAAAAGCAAAATGAGCAAGTCTTCACCTAATCAACCTTTTAACACTTTTAGCGTTAAACCACAGACACGTATCTTAATGAGAAAATAATACTTTCTGTTAGCTATTGTCTACCCTGCCTTTTTTCAGGATCTTGACATGTGTACAAATGAGTAGGACGGTGGGATGGGCTGGGGGTGGGGGTTAGGGATTGTTCGTTAGTTTGTGTTGGGGATCAACGGCACATCAGCACGATTCCGGCTATACTGTGCCAAACACAGTAAGATACTTTACACGTCAAAAAGGCTGATGAAGTATATAGAAACAGAGAGGAAAGAGAGCGGGACAGAAGACAGGAGCAAGGAGAGAGAAGAGATGTCACCCTGGAGTGTTGAGAATGGCATTCCATGGGAGACATCCCACCAATAGAGAATCTTTGCTATGCAGTTTCAGCGCTGGTCTGGCCTGGTCATCAATCTGAATCAAGGCGTTGAAAAGCCACCGGACAGCCGGACCACAAATTTCCCCAGCGGATCATTAAGCCCTTGGCAGATTCCAACCAACATTTTGTCGTCTTTTCTTCTTCTCTCACGGCCCTGTTAATTTATTCTCAAAAATAACAGATCCCCCCCCCCCCCCACCTTTGCCCAAAGCTGCAGATTTTCCTTCTTTTTTTTTTTTATTATTTCTATTTGTTCGTTCGTTCATTTTTCTTCTTGTTTATTCGGTCGCTCTTCTTTTTCTTCTTCTTGTTTATTTGTTTATTCTTCTTTTTTCTTCTTGTTCGTTCAAACCTCTTCTCATGTCTTTTTCTTGTTCGTTCATTCATTCTTTTTTCTTCTTCTTCTTTGTCCGTTCTTCTTCTCTCTCTCTCTTCTTCTCCTTGTTTGTTTATTCATTTTTTAAAATCTTTTTCTTGTTCGTTTATTCGTTTTTTCTTCTGTTTTTCATTCTTCTTTTTTTCCTCTTCTTCTGCGTTCTTCGTTTTTCTCCTTTCTTTTCTCTCCCTCTCTTGCTTCTCCCTCTAATTCTTGTTTTAATCGTTTCTCCTCTTCTCCTCCCACCTCCCCCCCCCCCCACCTCTAGCGCTCACCAAAGGCTGGGTTGCCTTGTAGTTTCTCCCCCCTTTTGTCCTCCAAGTCTTCCATTCTCAGAACAAATATCACCAAAAATATGAACATATTTCATGGCCATTAATGTATTTCTATTTCAAAAATAAATAAGGAAAACACACATGAACAATTGAATGAACATCTATGTAAGCAAATAACTTAATAGACGGATAGAAAGACAGACAGACACATTGAAGACAGACGGACAGACAGACAGAAAGATAGAATGATAGATAGATTGATAATAAATAAATAAATAATCACGTTGCAATGATTTTCCTAATTCTCAGATGCTTCTAGATTGATCAATTGTCGCTGTTGTTTTAATTTGCTTTTGTTTTGCTCTCTCTCACTCTCTCTGTTCTTGTGTCTCTCTGCCCTTATCTCTATCTCCTTATTCTTTTTCCATAAAACTGCATCATCTCGTTCCTACCATATCCGTCACTGGAACCTCCATTGCCAAACCCAGAATCAATAAGCTAAAGTTAGATTTTTTCCATGACACAAGGTTATGAACGGGTTACATCCGCGGAGGCGGGTTCTTGCAACCAGCAAAATATAAAGGTTGAAAAGGCCAGTCACTACACAAACACACTCATTGATTCATGGTCTTCCTCTGTCAATTAAACTACAAGACAAATAAGCCTTCCTGCGAAACCTTCCATATTTGTATCAATCGGTACCAGCGGATGCACTGAAGGACAAGAAAGGCGCTGATTCGGTAGAGTCTCATAGAACTTGGGAACGTCTTGGACCGTTTTCTTCTTCTCTTTTGTTTTATTCTGGACATCAGGATGGTTAGTGCAACTAGTACTATTTTCCGTATTCAGAATTTCGGAGCGCCTACTGCTACTATTATATGGCTTTCTACAGTCAGAATATCGGAAAGGCTAACGCCACGATCCTTTTCTTTATTCAGAACTTCGGAACGCCTACTGCTACTTCAGTATTACTCACTTAAAACATTGGTAGACCTGATGATGTTACCCGTTTTCTTTATTCAGAATTTCGAAACGCCAACCGCTACTATGGTTTTCTTCATTCGGAACTTCGGAACTTTAATGCTACAATTACTTTTTTCGTCATTCAGAACATCGGTATGTCCAGTGCTACTATCAGTTTCTGTATTCAGAACGCCTACTGCGACTGCAGTTTTCTTGATGCCATATAATTACGATGGATAGATGGGTAATTCTTGCAAGCACTACCAAAACGTTGATGGATGGTGGAAGACTTTTGCCGTATTTAGTCTCCGCGTAAAAAGGCACCTATAATCACAAAATGGCAAGCTAAGACTGGTGTATGATGTATGGATATTTCAAGTCACCTTAATTTGGCTTCTGGAAATCAACGGTGAAAAAAAAAAGGAAGGGTTTTGGGGGAGGGAGGGGGAATGGGTGGTCGGAGAACAGAAAACGTGAGTTGTACTTTTTGGAGGATCTGGGTCAAGGAAAAGGATACGAGTCACATCTCGTTTGTGTGTGACTTGTCAAACACTGACCTCTCTGACGTTGGGAGAAAAAAAGAATAGAGACAGTTCTTTATTCAAGAGAAGAAAGACAAACACAGCCTCTCTGCCAAGACATTTCATTTCATTCTGTTCTCCTTCTTGTGCCACAGAGCATCGAATGAGATGAACGTGTCTTTCTTGGGTCAGAATGTGTGTGGTTTTCTTCTCCTCACCTCTTCCTCCATTCTGTCCAACCGCTTTTCCTTGATCGCTCTCTGCGATTGAAGTTCGACTTCTTCATAGTGATAGTTCTCGCTATTGACGAATCACATGCTCTTCTCTCAATATGCCCAAAAACTTCTTATTTTTGCTTATAATTTATTGCCCATTGCTCGATTTAATATAATGTCATGTCCAATGTGGATTCATATTTTAAATTGCACCAAGAGTGCCACACTACCATTAAAAAAATATACACAACAAAATAAATAAATAAATAAATAAACATGAGTGGCTTGATAGATTTGACGTTTATCAATTCCAGTCCTAAAATTGAGGTCATTATAAGATCAACTTTCTCGAGAAAAATGAACTCTTTAAATAAACATATCCCACTGCATCAATCAGAACACGCCAAAATGGCTATGACTAACACTAATGCCTCTTCAAACAAACACCTGTCTGTGGTCCCTTCCAGTTTATGTTAAAACAATTCTGTCAGTCTTCAACTTGAGAACCCTTCCATCTTCACTTTTTTCTCTCCCACTCTATGATATTACGTTTTTCAGTCATCGAGAATATTCTTTATGCTCCAGAACAAACGCAGCTAAATAAGTGTAACATGTAACGTTAATAATCAATCCATCCATTTCCCCCTAGTACAATTACTTATTATAAATGATTTTTAAAACATTATATGCATATCTGAACTGTGTAAAAGAACATATCCATTCAGGAAATGGTCAACGATACAGACTTAACGACAAAGTGCAAATCAACCTACAGAAAAAGTTCGTCATGAAGAAAAACACATCAGATCCTACAAGGCCATGGGAATTCGTAATTGTCCAGCTACATAATGTGGAGCTCATCATGAGGGAGACGATGCCTAAACATAATCATCACACAGTTACTGTAATTCATTTTGGCTTTCTCTCGTTCTTCTTAGATTGTTTTCTCGTTCCCACTTTCATTCCCCACCTTACAACAGCCACAATAATATCTACAATATTAAGTTTAATTTGCCTGCAATCTGTCTACTGGCTAATAATAGTGCTGGTCCGATGAAGGATGACTGATAATCTACAATGGTTAATATTTTTCACATGACCGATGTCCAGCTGATGTGATAAGTTCGGCCATTTGGTGTGCATATTTCAGCTGATATCAGATTTAAGACCGCAGTTTTCATTTAATTTAGTCCTCCTTCTTTACAATCTCCAGTACAAAAATATGGCACTTGAATCCCGTCCAACCTTCCTCTGTCCTTGCAGCACACCCTATCCAACCACATCCCATCCCATCCCATCCCATCCATCCACTTACATGTCAATAAACAACGATCCAGTCTCTCTCTTTCCTATCCACTGTCCATCGACCCCATACCCTCACACTGATTGCTCAGGCCACTTGGACAGACTTTGTGACCATTTAAGTCCGATTGATTGCCCGGATCACTGTCCCTAAAACCCCATTCTAATACCCGTTCTACTGTAGATCTCTTCGCCACTTAAAGAACTCTGCTAAATTGTGTTTTCCACTTCTGACCCTCAAATAAATAAAGAAACAACGGGGAAAAAAGCGAGAGATGAAAATTATTCTTTCTATTTTTTTTTCTTTGGTTCACCACTAAGAAGAAAATAAGCAATAAAAAAATAAAGGCAAAATTAATCTTTTCCTTAACATAATTTCCCTTTTCAATTCAACTGTAGTTTCCTCCTCTGAGAGAAAAAGGCATTAACAAACCGATTTATATGAAAAAAAGAGAGAGAGAGAGGGTGGGCAGAAGGACAGCGTAAATTTCCCAGTTAATCTATCGCGCTTTTGAAATTCTAATATTTGATCCTATGGACTACCGTTCTTGTTTCTCGAGTTCGACTCTTCAGATTCCATAAGGTTAGATCAAGGATTCCATATCTCAGGATCTTCGGATAATTATTGAGGAGACCAAGAACTAATTTCTTAAAGAGGATTCCCTACTGTCCATCAAACTAATGAAGATCCCCATTTCCCCCTTTCTTCCGGCGACTGTGGTAGGTATCGGGGTACGGGAGAAGTGAACACGCTCCATCATGTGAGAGGCACAGGAGAATCGAAAAGTAGCAAAGCTCTATGAAAGTATATGAGAAATGACAAAATTGGAGGGAAAGAGAAAGGAAGAGAAAGAGTGGGAGAGGAGGAGAGAATGGAACGGAGAGACTGAAGTAAAGAGAAGAGATAAACTGAGAAAGTCAAACTCATTCTATGATACAGTGAACAAAAACAAACAAACAAACAAAACAAAACAAAAAGAAACAAAATGGAAAGAAAGAAAGAAAAAAGGTACTTATATAGGTAACAGTCAAAGTCAAACAGAAAAAAGAACTTAAGCAACAAAGGCAAAACAAAGGAATTAAGATAAACGACGACAGACAGGCAAACCAACAGACACACAGGCAAACATGCGGGGAGAACACACATAAATAGATAGATAGATAGATAGATAGATAGATAGATAGATAGATAGATAGATAGATAGATAGATAGATAGA
>JBCEWB010817969.1:0-16250 GCA_039654565.1 Peronia peronii
AAACAGCAATGGTGACAAGAAGGAAAACGGGAAAACAAATTATTAAATACAGATCGTTACAGAAATCCACTATTCTTTGGTAGGATGTTCAGCACCAAATTAATAACCCGAGTAAATAATACTTGTTATTAGCCGAGATTGGCATTATTATGTGAGAACTGGGGCATCGTTAGTATTGATTTGTCCTTAGTGTGGAGTTTTATCCTTCTTCAGACAACAAGATGGTGTCCTGATGGTCTGATGTTAGGGCTAAGAGAAGACGCGAAGACGGTACACTTTTTTTTTTTTTTTGAATCTAGCTGTCGACTGTATTGGTATTGAACTTCAGATCGAAATCCAAATTAACAATAATGATAAAATGAAAGTAAGAAAGCAATAAACAGAAAAAAAGAAAAGAAAAGAGTAATATGAGATTAGGAGTGAAAAGGTTGACTTCAAAGCCTACAACAGAGAGCAGAGAACATTTAAATAGAACATTCGTGAAGACTTAAGTCCTGGCCCACTACTTCGACGATAGGAGAAGATCCGTGAACAACTAATCATTAGGCACCCCGATGATCCCAAATGAATGACAGCTAAGAAGATGATGTAATGCAGAGATAAAAGTTTGCAATGAAATTGTTTTCTTGCTATTGACAAGAACAACTCTGGATGTGAGGACATTATGGAAGTGGTATATTACCATCTTGCAAACCAACAAACAACACAGACAATAGCAACAAACTTGTTTTAAAATGAGATAAGAATCATGAAAAATATTAACTAGACACTGTGATCGTTTCTTTTATCTACACTACTGTTCGATACCTGGTGGTTGTGTTAATTAATGATCCGTTCGATTTCAGTGGTGCTGATTCTCTAGTTTAATTATCTATCAACAGAACCGAGGAACCATTTGCACCAAACACACTCTAGGACAAAAATATTTCACCATATTAAAAAAAAATATGTTTTTGTTGTTGTGCTTTTCCTACACCCAGGGTATAGGTTGTAAATAGCTGATATGGTGTTTCCTTCATTTTTGTTGATGGAGAAGGAAAAAACGCACTATGGCGATTGCAAATGAACAAATGTAACTTTGAAATCTTGGAATAGCAATAATGTAATTTCCAGCTGTTGTCGTTGTGAGTTCAATATCAACACCATTAGCTCTGCCAACGGATACGGCGATTTTGTTAGTGTTGTTGATAACAATGATTATTCAACCTCCCCAGTGCCAATGTGAATCCAGCTTGGACAAAAATATGTGAAAGAAAGGAAGTCAGAGAACAGATTTTAAAAAGAAAAAGTAAAGAGAAAAAAAAACAACTAAACTTTGGTGCCCCGCACAAACAATGATTGAAAAACAAACAAAAGTCGTTGACAGACATAAAGCAAAATAAATGCTCAGAACTGGTTGGCCAGTTGCGACAGACAATGTGATACATTATATCAAGGAGAATGCACTGAGATGCTAAGAGCTTTGAGTACTAATGAGATGCGGACAGGCACTTTCCCAGAATGTTGATTTGACTGTTGATGATTATCCTTCTCGAAGGTGACAGAAAATGGCTGTACCATCACTCATTAAACTTCTGATTTAGAAAAATGTCATTTGGTCCATGAATCACCAACTGCCATTCTTAACGATAATTTAAAAGGCTAAGTGGTTCCTATTAGAAACAAAAACAGCCCGTTGACTTGGATCATTTTGATTGCCGGCTATCTCTCATACTGTCGATAGTGAAGGCCCGCTCCACATTCGGGTAATCTTAAGATATTTTCTATAGTTCTTAAATAGAAATGAAGAAAATAAAATCAGTTTTTGGTGGCACTATATAGGCCAGTGTAGCATATATGATATACAGTAAAACAAGCTTCAAAGTACTGAAGGCTAAGAAAATAACAATTAATTCATATGAGGAATAAAACTGTAAGTAACCAACAACGTGCAGTCTTTACAGACGATTTTACTACAGGTTGTTGAAGTGCAGTATTCATTGTAAATGCTGTTGGTTAAATGCTGTTGTTTTTATATCATTACTGGTATTTTGTTTTAAAATCTATGATGATTAAGAGGGCGCTGTGTTTCTGTAATCGAATCAACAACAGTCTTATGTGACTGTGAACGAAACAGTGTCTCTTGTACTTTCAAGACGATGCAGGAGTAAATTTGCCGGCAGTGAGAAATTGCCCTCATATTGTTTGGATTTGTTAAGCTGCTGCTGTTGTATGAATTGTTTGTTGTTGGCGTTGTCATAGTCTGAATATTTTATTGATCATTAGATTGTTTCCAGATATGTTAGACTGTGTTTCTGTGGAAAAGAAACCTCAGCTATTTAGGCTTAAAATGGAACCTGAAAAAAAAAAAAGTAAAGATTTTTCGTTCCCCTGTGTTTGTCTTGTTTTAATCGTGTTGTTAACATCTTCCAACTCTCTGTCTGTCTATCTGTCTGTCTGTCTGTCTGTCTGTCTGTCTGTCTGTCTGTCTGTCTGTCTGCCTGTCTGTCTGTCTGTCTGTCTGCCTGTGTCTGTTTCTCTGTTTATCTCTCTCTCTGTCTTTCTCTCTCTCTCTCTCTTCTGCACCGCCTAGTTTGGCAGTAAATGTTAGCTAAATGAACGTTCCATGTTGTTATCTGTACCTCTAAAATATGATAGGAAAAGATTTCAAATCATAAACGGTTATTCAGTTTATTTCATCAGCTCACGTGCAACCTGTCCTTTATGAACATTTTTCTCATTCCATTTGGTAATTGAATACCCAGGTTCTACAACCCATGATAACTGATGCGCCCACAGTGTCTGACAGTAATTTACTTTATTATTGCCCTTAGATCAATATCTGTTTTTTTTCCTGTTCAGAGATGACGCCAATCATCCACATCATAATTCTGCAATAAGAGCGTATTACCATAATTGTACAGTCCCCTGTACATCACTAGGCCTATGTATGTGTTGGTGCTGTTGTTGTTGTTGTTGTTGTTATTGTGCCTGTTGATGGTGATGTCATTATTGTTAACTGTTTATCGTGATCACAATCATAATCTTATGGTCGATTAAATTAAAGTGAACCACGACTTAATATTATATCATCATTCTTAGCTTAACTGTGAGCTCGATGAATGCGTCAACATCAGTTACGTTTGTGCGGTGATGTTATTGTTGTTGTTGTCATTGTTTTTGTTGAGGCCGCCACTGTTTGCTATCCGTATTACTATTAGAGAAGGTGCAACACTAGCTCAGATGTAGAAACATTAGACGTAATGGCATCAGCACTTGAATTGTAGTCCTAATAGAGTTGGTCTTTATTTTTCTCGTTTATATAGTTGTATTTTCGTTATTACTGTTATTTAACTCAATGTGCCTCCAATTTCTGTATTCATTTTGTGATGATTTGTCAAATTACTCCTGCAATTGGCGAAGGACCAATCTGCTCAAAGACTCTTGCATTATTCTTAGCACTGGAATTACTTTCCCTTATGTGTGTGTTTTTGTGCGTGCGTATGTGTCGTGTGTGTGTATATGTGTGTGTTTGTGTAAATGTGTGTATTCGTTCGGAAATCTAATGACAATGATCGAGTTTGTTGTTGTTGTTGTTGTTGTTGCTGCTTCTTTAGGGATGGGAAAGGTTGGGGGGGGGGGGGGGAGAGATTTCGGGAAAGGGAGAAGAAGGAGTGGGGGACAGGGGAAGTGGGTGGGGGAGGAGTCGGACTTATATTTACTATTTTTGTTTGTATAGCTTATGAAGTGTTTTTTGTCTGGGTGTGTGTGTTCAGAAATCAAATGATGATAGTCGGTTTTTTTTGTTTTTTTTTTTTTAATTGAGCGGGAATTCGGGGAGGGGATGGGTGGGGATGGGTACAAACTTTGGGTGGAGGGCAAAGGGGGCGTTGGGTAGGGGGGAGGGACATTCCGTTGTTTAGTTTATGAATCTGATGAAGTATTTGTTTCCTTACTTTGAACATGACTACTCCATTAGTCGGAGATGATGGCTGTCCTTTTAATGAAGTGCGGCAGTTGCTTTGTCGTTGGTGCTGTTGTAGTGGTTTAATTTGCTGTTTGCTGTTCTAAGTTGTTAGTTATTGTGTCCCATCGCTTTTGAAAACCATCATTATTTCACTTGGTGAACTGTAAGAACCTCCTGTGGTTGTTGTTGCCAGTGAAATTACTTCCCTTGCCACGTGCAAGAGGTATAATAATTTCAGCATTGTGAAGGGGAAAAAAAACTCACTTTTTCTCTTCTTATTTTAAACGTGAGTAACAGAAAATTCGAAAAAAATTCACCGTATGACGAGAATGTTTACTTCTCATCGTCTTATTTTTTCCATATTTTTTTTTCAAATAACAGGAGCTTAAAGTGATTTTTTTCCTTCAGTACAATGCTTATAACTCTTGTAGTTAGCAAAAGCAAATAACACAATTAGCTATAAAAAAAAACCCAACTCATTCTGGAGTTGTTGTTTGATATTGCTGTTTGTTGTTGTCTCATTTGTGTCAATGTTGTTGTTGTTGTTGTTCTTATTTTATTGTCTCTCTTGCTGCTGATGCTGGATACTATTGTTATTGTTATTATTATAAACTCGGGACGACTCTTGTTCATGCACCCACACTATTATCCATTGAAATATTTCGAAAGAAGTGGGCGTTTGTTGCAGGCAAGAACTAATTGTCAGTGTTAACGAAATTCATTTCTGCCATCAGCGGCACGCTTGTCAAGCTGAGGCAATATTTCCTGAGTCTCCCTTGTCTGATGCTGTTCGAGACATTTTTATCCTCATATATGTGTGAATATATCTTACATATTGTCAGTACGGTGTTCAATATTTTTCAGGCAAATGAAAAAACTATGTTTCACTATGTTGAAAACAGGGTTATTCCTTAGACAGGCCATTCACTGTTATAATAATGTGCTGTATGGGTATATCAATGAATTTTTTCACAATGATTTGTAATGAAGATAACTGTGGCATAGTCTATTGTGGAATCCAGTTTTGACGATGTTCCAAGGCTGTGGCTTAACGCTTTGTATCGGTGTGAATTCACCTCGTAGGCCGTGATTTCTCCACAATTTTTATCTACGGCTAAACCACGATAAGAGCTGAGAGATCAGTTCGAGTGAATCATTGATGCTTATTGATTGTTTATAATTTATTGTACTTGTGTTTCCTGTTGTAAGAAATACAGGTGATGAGCATTGAACATACAATCATGTTAACGGTGACTAGGGTCTTTATAACAAACCGGTGCAGACGCAGTTTGAACAATTTTGAGTTACTAGCCGCTTTCTCTCATTCTTTTTCTCAGTTTAGCAGCAGTTTCCTCGCCTCATTCATTTATAAAATAATGCCAATCTCACTCTCTCCCCTCCCCCATTTCTCCTTTTGTCTTTCTCTTATTAAAGAATTGGCATAAAGTTTCAGTAATAATAATAACATAAAATCGTACTCTTTTACTCTCTTTCTTTCTCTATTGTTTTCTCTATTCTGCATGAATTTGAAGTCGCTATATAATTTGTAAAATTTAATTAGAAAACTATCGCTTACATATTCTACTTCACGACTTAAATAAAGATTGACAACAAAATCATTTATATTAAATATGGCAGTATATCAATGCAATTCTTCTTTACCATCCACCTATATCTTTAAAGGACCAGCACTCCTTTTATGAAGATGTTCGCGAGGGATATGATTTTAACAAATTTGGGTTGTTCTGTTTCTTCGTTTAAAAACAAGCTTTAAAAAACGAACATAGACGAGCAAAAAAAGTGGCACGGGGACCTCAGCACACAGCTAACCTCCACTCTCACAAGCCAGTGTGCAGTTTGAGTATATATAGTTGCGAGAGCACCTTTCCCATGACATGGCTGTTCCCGAGCCAGTACCCCTCAGGATCCAAGGAAACAGTTCTAGTTCGTATGTTTTATCCGGCCTACCTCCGACCAAATTCCACCCCGATTTCCTTAATTCCTGAGCAGACCCTGTAAGAGGAGGAAACCCACCAGACCCCAAGCTGCATTACAGGTTAGACAGGGCGATGTCAACCGTGTGGGTACCTTGGCCACGGCGGACTCCACGCTGCTTGGGAAGAGAAGCCAGTAACCACCTGGCTATCCCCAAAGTGGCTGTATGTACTCATAGAATGGAAAGGTTTTGCTTATATGACGAATGTTCCTACCAGTACAACTTAATGGTGGTGTGAATAATTATGAATAAACGCAGATATTAAATTCTCTGTTGGACTAATTCTATAACGTGTAATCTCATTTCACTCTCTGATACTTTCGCCATATTTTTATGATAATGAAATTTTGATACTACACAACCGAGTCATTTAATTACCAATTACTATAAAATTTACACTGAGTTCACGATGTTGTCCCTTCCTCCATGTTTGACAACTGAACTGAATGGTTCAGCTCACTATTTTGGTATCGGGTCAATGTCTATGATAATCGCTCTATTTCCCTCTACATTTCAAACACATTTGACGTATGCGAGTGGTTTAGAACCCTCCTTAAATGGCCCTCGAATAAAAATAGCAATACAAAACAACAAGGTGAGCTTATTTCAGTCTGCTATTTCACAGACGTGTCGAAATTAAACGTGTGAATCAAACTGTGTGTGTAGTAGGAAAGATTGCACGAGAAAAGCCTAAGTTTGGGGATATTTTTTTTTTTAAAATGGAGTTAACTGATGACTATAATGACAAAAGAAAGTTGTAGAAAATGTTGACAGTAAAAAAAAAAAACGGATAGGAAAAAGGGGGAATGTGTGTGTATGTGAGGGGGGGGGGGGGGAGGTTGGAAGGGAAGTTCTCCAATGTATTTCCAGGTAAGAGATAATCTATGCCTTGATTAAATGGGTTATTTCTCCTTAGGCGTGGCCCCTCGGCAATAATCGGCCGCTCACTAATTGATCTCCTCAGATCAATAGGTCAAGGTTAGTGCTCAGGAGGAGGGGGGGGGGGGGGAGAGAACAAAGGTCAGACGCTGATTACTTTTCCTGTCTTCACTTCCTTATCGCGTATGTCCTGGGCCATATTAGGTTATTGGGTCTTGGGTAAGGGCAATAGCATGACAAAAGCTAGATCTAATCTTGAATGCCTAAAGCTAAAATTTTTGCAAAGTAACACAACAGATGAGTTTTAAAGAAAACCTATTTTCATTAGCCCGATTCTCCTCTAATTGCGGGAAATGAAGCGAAGTGGTATCACATCAAGAAGTACAAGCAAGAAGAATAGAATGATGTCGACAAACCGAAAGATAAGGACAAAACCATCACTGATAATGGCACATTAACTTATGCCAAAATATCACTGATATAATTATTGTGGCCTCCCCAACCATGAGATCTGTCTGATAATATCAATAACGAAGAGATGTGCTACGAGAATTATGTATTAATTTAATAGAAGCATAATGGCATGGCTCACCAAGTGACTTTCTGTGCGATAATATTTTTCTCTTCTCAAGACCTTGAAAGTGCTAAAAATGACATGTTATTATCGTTGAGTACTGACGAATTTATTTCCTTTTCACTTTTATGTGTTGACTAGCTTTGTATAATTCATCATCTTCTCGGGAATTCTTTCACTGTCGTCTGAATGATTTCAGATTAGGCAAAATAATGACCAGCAGAGGATTGGTAATTGACACCGTTTGAGGAGTTAGCCATTGTGAGTTATAGACATATATTTTCCGATTTAAGATTTCAGACTGTCTGTTTCGGATACAAGAAAAAGAGAAACAAGGGAGAAGAAAGAATATGGAGTACAAGAAAAAATATGGAGGAGAGGAAGAAGAAGAGAAGAGGAAGAAGAAGAAGAACAACAACAACAACAGTAGCGGGCATTGCCGAATAATGGAATTAATGGTAACACGAATAGCAGCATCAACAATATACATTTAACTGCACGATGTACGATATCATCCAGTGTGACGTGTCATGCCATTGATCGATCAACTGATTTTTACCCTTGTAAATACATGTGCACCTAAATTGTCATCTCTAGTGAGCTCTTTGCGAGCGTTAAGTGCCCATGCCTTGGAACATTTGGCCTCTTTCTGACCACAGCCGAGTCACACACAGGCTGCTTACTTATATTTGGAGCATAATAATAGCAAATTGTCATAACGCTTTGGAGAAACCCAGCTGATGGTGAATTGTTGTCGAATTGTTTTTAAGCTTTAAGTTGTTCCTCTCTCATTATGGCTATTTGTATATCTCTAAGCTATTTTGACACAATAAAACTATTTCTTTGAGAGCATCTGTTTCCAGAAATTTGAAATCAGTTTTGCGACCTTCGATTTTCTTATCTACCGAATAAAAACATGAAGGGAGGCAATATGTTGTCTTTCTTCAAGAAAATTGCAGTTGAATATGTGAAAAAATACGAAAGAGAAAAGGTAGCAGGGTGATGAAAATGACGTTTTGTCAAATTACATTCGATCTCTACATTTCAGAAGTCAAATGAAATCAGCAACTGCCTCCACTGAATCCAAATAAGTCTTAAAATTCATGGCAGATATCAGTCACCCTTTATTAATGATATGCATGTAACAGATAACTAAAAATTAATATTCCTTATCTGATAGGTTTCTCTGGAGGACTACAGATATTTTGTGAGTCTCCTTAGCTAAGTTTCTCCCATCTCCTTCTCCTTCATCAGCCCCCCCCCCCCCTCCCTTCCCGGCGCATGCTTGACTGACTAACAAGTCCGCTCACTGTGACTCACTCACAGTAGCACACATTGAGCTCGAGTTAGAGGCGGAGCGAGAAGAGTTGGGAAATTCTTCACTGCTTTTCCTTCCATTCAACTTCCACAACCCAAAGTTACAATAAATCTCATTCAGCTCAGTATAACTTAACGTAAATGAAACAAGAGTCTTTAATTTTGTGTAAGGAGATGACAACGAAGTACATACTTTTACTAATTTCCAATATTCAGTCAATCTCGCAGTCTTACTTGTTGGTTGCTGATATTTAACATTGCCTTAGAGATCGTACTAGTTTGAAGATTGCTTTAGATCTTAATGGGTTAAACAAAGGCTAAATTTGAAGGGAAAAAAATGTAAAAATGTAAAACAGAGAAGCCCCAATTTATTTTTTTCCGTTCTTTTTCGAGACCGGCTAGGAAAGTGCTTGTCAGTGCTGTATTATTGCACAGTTATATGATCATAGTGATAATTTATACAAATTTAACACCTCCCCCCCCCCCCCCCGCCACCCCTTTTTTTTTAAAACGTAGAATAAAGAAAATTAATGGGATCAGTTCTAAAGATTTTCTTTGCCAACTTTATTATTACAAAGTTGACTTAGTTTTTTATCTTATCTGTGTGATGCCCACAAACAGGGCGTTGGAGCCCAATGTCCCCCACCAAATAGGGCGTTGGAGCCCAATGTCCCCCACCAAACAGGGCGTTGGAGCCCATTGCCCCCCCCCCCCACACACACACACCAAATAGGGCGTTGGAGCCCAATGTCCCCCACCAAATAGGGCGTTGGAGTCCAATGTCCCCCACCAAATAGGGTGCTGGAGCCCAATGTCCCCCACCAAATAGTGTAACTATAAGCCGGCAGAAATGATAAGCAAAACGAAATAAAACAAATGAATACAAAACGCCACCGGTATATTCGCAGCCTGGCACCACGGTTTTATATGTGTTTGGCCCCTTATGCAAGGAAGTAATTTAGTGCATCTATGATGTCATGATATTGTGAGCTCCTCCCGGCTGCCAAGGCCCGGTGCCGCCGCTGTTCCTCTTACAAGCCAGTGCGCCAGCTGTGTGTCCCTTCCGACAGAAGTACATGTGCAATTTGCCCGGCTCGACGCTTTTGTTCCTGGCTATGTCACAATCTGGGTTATGCATCAGCTGGGCGATTACGCTGAATATCGCTGTGTTCGATCCGTGGATCATGCATTATTGCTGTTTTCCTTTTTGATATGCACGGTATTGGGGATGACAATCGATGATTTCCTTAAAGAACTGTCGATTTGAGTGATATGTCGCCTAAATAGTTATTTTCACTGTCATTTTCTCTGTTTGGGTGGCAAGTTAACTAGAAATAATAGTTATTGTTATGGTTAGGGTTAGGGTTAGGATGTATTAAGTAAATGACAAGTCATCCAAACAGATCCTACCTTTCCTTAAAGTCGTCAAAAGTTATTCAGTCGAATTCTGGATCTGATGGTGAGGTTATGATATAGATAGTGTTTTTGCAAACAGGTCAGTAGATATCCAGATCTTTTCGGTAACGAGAAGAAAATCTCATGAATCTGTTATGTCCAGCCTAAACAGTTCCATTTTTATTAAATTCTCAGCCATATTGCGCTGCCAGTGAAAGGAAAATTGGGCGAATAATTTCAGGGACTGGGCAACAGTGTCGTGAATGTTAAGCCTTTTAGGTTGTCAGAACAAACTGCTGACGTGTTACTGTTACTGTTTATTTCTGATCAAAAATGACGACTGAGGTAAAAAAAAAATGTCAGACGAATATACCTAAATACTGTTTGTGTGTATGTGTGTGTGTGTGTGTATGTTTTTTTTTTTTTGTTCTGTTTTCTTTTGTTTTTTTTTGTTTGTGGCGGGGGGGGGGGGATGCTATATATATTATTGTGCAGAGTACTTTGTGCAATCAACGAGTACTTTGAATTTCTAGGATTAATATGGTGAGTAACGGACCTATTTACTGTGTTGTTAACTTTTGTGAAGTGAGAGTGTGGTATTAATTGCAGCTCTCTTGCCACCCCCTTTGTCACATCAAAGAGTCCCAAGCAGCCTTAATATATTGACATTATTGTCACAATGAAATAATTTCCTGTCGGAAATCACAAGTATACGTGCAATCTAACATTCATTAAGAGTAATCGAAGGTGATCCGAGAACGGTATTGCCCCCCCCCCCCCGAATTATCGCCCCATTACAACATGTACTAGGATGACAAGGTAAAAAGAGGGAGATTTGGGAGTGGGGGGGAGGGGGGGGGGGAGCGAGTAGATGCGGGTGCGACGTTGTGACGTCTCAGTGATATATTGTGTTGTGTCGTGCTGTGGTTGTGACGGTAAAGCAATCAGCTTTGTTGTTGTTATTTTGGAGGACCGCTTCAGTTCAATGTCAGTGACTTTATCACATAAAATACAACGTGAGTTTTGGATTCTTAGATATCTCACTATTTCTCTCTCTCTCTCTCTCTCTGTCTTACGTATTTCTCTCTCTCTCTCTTTCTCTGTCTCCCCACCCTGTCTCTCTCGTTCTCTCTTTTTATTTTTTTCTTTCTCTTTTCTCTGTCTCTTTCATTCTCCTCTCTCTCTCTCTTTCTCTGTTATACAGTTGATACTGCTTCTTTTTTTTTTTTTTTGCGTCATTTTAGACTGCTGTGTCTTTTTTTTTTTTTAACCTTGCTATTTGTTTATGTATTTAAACTCATGTTTTTTTTGTTTTTTTTTTCGTGCTCTTGAACTGTTGACTTCGAGAACTAGTTGAGGGGGGGGGGGGGGGGGGGACTAAAACTTTTCTTTTTCAAGGTATAGATAAAGGAGGCAATAGATGTGTGGAGTTATATATCACGGAATTATAGGTAGATGTATATGGCGAAATTTTTGTGAAGTAGCGCATAGACAACATCAGCACCACCATGTCATCTTCAACATCATCACCACTGTCGGTATCATTTTATACAATTGTCTTGAATTTTAAGACGGAGTGTTCACTGGCAACTAATCTAATACACTAAAGAAACAAACAACAACCCTCAGCATCAATATGTCAAAAAAAATTGAACAAAGTGATAGTAGTGGCCAAATTTTCAAACCTTTTGGTTCTTGATTGGAGCAACAGGTAAAAAAAAAAAACCAAAACATTATCGCTTTATACGAGTCTGGAATTAAACACGTCATAGTGCATATCAAAATGCAAAAGTAAAAAATACTATCCATTAAAAAAGCTGAAAAATTAATGATTAACACATATGGATCAATTATGTTATAGATCAACATAGCCAATACTCTCAGTATCATCACTTTTATTGCCATAGACACTATAGCACCATGTCTTTCATAACAATGCGGCTATATCATTATGTTATTCAAGACAGCAAACAAGACAAATACATAGATGTATGTGCAGGTGTACTGTGGCTGTCACACTGCGTTTTTCAGAACGACTTGAGTTTAACGTTGGTGTCGTTCCCAGCACTGCATTTGTGATACTCTGTCTTCCCTGTCAATATGGCTGTAAAATTATGGAAGTATAACGAATAGGACTATCACAAGTTACCTCTTTAACAATGTGATAGTATAGCGATGTCATCCATGAGAGGAGAACACTGTCAATCTTTCCCAGCTCACAGGCTGACTTTTGTGATACATAGTCTACTACAAAAAAAAAAAAAAAATGAGTTTCAAAATATGACACATTCCGAAATCACAATGCTTTGTATGAAAAACAGTTATGGACTCGTAATAAAGAACAATGTGCAGTCCTTATTATAGGTTTTAATATAGTTTGTTAAAAAAAATTATATTGACTTTCATTTATATTGTAGTAATAATAATAGAGAGCATTCATATATAGCGCTTATTGCCGTATACATATTACATATTGTACAGGCTCTAATACCTTACAATCTATTATTAGCGCAACGGAGCCAATGGAGTACTCATGCGCGACCTTGGAAAGCATACAAGGTGTCTGTCTTTTGACAGACGCTCAAATTCTTGTCAGTCTGATATTCTCTGTCTACAGTAACCGAGCACACATTTTAGCCTGCATCCGAGGCAGGAAATGTGTGTGAATCATAGACATACTATAGTGTGAATAGTCTTTGGCATGTCCTATCTTAGTATTTTTTTCTTTTGAGAGCTTTAGTGGTTACTAAAGAGTTAATGCTGTGTCTTTCCGAATCCTGTGGGCTTATAGCCGTAACACTTTTGTTATCAACACATCATATTACATCAATATACCACAGAGTCAGATGCAAAACCAAAATATGGGGGGAAAAAATAATAACTGATGCACAAACGTGGATCTGTGTGGCAGTACATTCACGACATAGCTCACAGAACAACACACACGCTCTCATATCTATGTAGCAGTATGTCCTCGAGCTTGCCGTCCACAGGTGGCTGAAAGAGGGGATGGAACGTAACGTAGAGCATTTAACAACAACTCGACGACTACAAACACACACATCCATGTGGCAATACATATTTGTTTTACCTCACAATGCTTGCCACAACAGAACAAATACATGCAGTAATGTAATATTCTCGACACAGTACGCGTAAAACCAACAAAAAGCACACATCTGTGTAGCAGACACAGCATAGTACAATGAAATACGTGTGATATTTTAAAGGGCGTCCTGCTGTGCAGTCAGGTTCGAGAGACAACGTCGGCTGTGGATTGAGAGACATGGAGTGCGAAATGTGCAAGTAGCACGTTGTCTCACTGATGAAAGGCAGATAGGCCAACCTAGGTCCAATTATTTTATTTTTTGACACCTACTAATGCTTATATTCCTATTCAGACTACACATTCGTTGCAGTTTGTGTGTTTGTGTATGCGTGTGCGTGTGTGTGTAAGTGTGTGTGTGTGTGTTTTCGAGACAGCAGACATAATTGCTACCATAATGGCAACTTCGTATTCAGGAAGAGAGGAAACAGAAACGGTGCTATATTTGATGAGATTGAAATTTTGAGAAAACTGGGATTTTTTTTTAAAATATTTTTTTTTCAAAGTTCATCCCGTTTATTTTGGTACCGATGATTAAAGCCTTGGATAAATTTTTGTATTTTGTATTTACTTCTTTTTCTGAAACATAAAAGAATAGGTAGCAATACAAGGCCAACTATGTAAATTTGGCAGGGAGCATAGCATTAAAATAAATGAAATAGAATAAAATAAAATAGAATAATATGAAGTAACATAAAATATCGATTTAGAATCAAATACATCCATCCTCCCTCCTCCCTCCTTCTGTTCCCTCTTCCTCATGTAGATTTAAAAAAACAAAAACAATTATAGGTCAGCGAACAAAAAATAAATAAATAAATAAATAAATAAAAATTTTAAAAAAAAAATAATTAAAAAAAAAAAAGTCATTTTGGCTCATTTGGTCTTCTATCGTAAAACAGCAGTATTACGGTTTAGATGACATCATAGAGCCAAGTGGTTTTGGAGTGGGCCACTCGGAGTGAGCGCTTTCTACCTGGGGCTGTGTCAACAAGCCATACACTTGTGAGCATTGCCATTGTGGTGTCCCCAACTCATGGGGAGAAGGGGGGAGGAAGGAGTCCTATCGAGAGGCGGCGCCGGTTTGAGATGGAAGAGAAATGAAATGATGGAAAGAAAAAAGTATGAATGAGTGAATGAGTGAAAGAATGAATGAATGAATAATGAAAAAGGGAAAATAAAGGAGAAAGAACGAAAAAAGACAGAAAAACAAGAAAGAAAGAAAGAAAGAAAGAAAGAAAGAAAGAAAGAAAGAAAGAAAGAAAGAAAGAAAGAAAGAGAAAACAGGGAGGAAAGAATTAAGAGTGAGAACTGTAAAGATATAGATGGAGAAAATAAAGGAGCCAATCTGAGATGGAGATGGACGTGATTGAGGGATTAGATTGCCGTAAGGTAATGCAGCAATAATAATAATAGTGGGTGCAAATCTATAGAGGCAAATCAATAAGTCACTGAGTTATCGATTACACAATGGGAAAGCTAAGTTACACAAGGCAGTGGGCTTATTAACGATTACGTCAGATTACATGGGTCACCTAGCAAGTAAAGCATTGTATAACAGTAACAAAATAAGGGGATCTAGAACTATATTGTGTAACTGGGTGAATGAACAGCATACAAGAAAAACCACACGGAGCTAAGTTGTGCACTTTGCTTATGAAAACATTTATGGAACCATTTAAACACAGATTTTAAACATTACTTTTGTATATCGTGTATCTGGTGTACAAAAAGTGTCCCAAGATGCTCAAGACATAGCTGGTCACACAGTGGAATAAGACTGACGGTGTCTTATTTACCAAAGGAGAGGAGCATCAATTCCGCCCAATCTCTCTGGCGAATGTGGAAGGCAAGATAATCTTCTCGGAAACAGCGAATCAGCTGACTTCTTACCTAATGGAGAACGGCTACATAGATACATAAGTCCAGAAAGGAGGATTCCCAGTATGCCCAGAACTAGAATAT
The DNA here is from genome assembly GCA_039654565.1 of Peronia peronii. Lineage (NCBI taxonomy): Eukaryota > Metazoa > Mollusca > Gastropoda > Systellommatophora > Onchidiidae > Peronia > Peronia peronii. Next base: position 15,179 of record JBCEWB010817969.1, read on the forward strand.
GCGAGCAGGACCTGGGAGGCTATCCAGAGTGCGAAAACAAGGAAGCAAAAACTTCGTTATATTTTAGTTAGACCTTTGCTAATGCATGCAGATCAGCTCCTTATTCGCTGCTATGGCTCGCTCTGCATACCAAAAGACTTCTTAGACATGGCATGGACTGGCTGACTTAATTGTATGCAAGAATTCATATAGATCTATATCAGTTTATAGTTCACCGAGGTGTTTAAGGTGAAAAGAAAAAAAAAGGGGACACGACATTGGGATTGACGGGCTTAAGAACCATTTTTAAACGAAATAACTGAAGAGGAAATTGACAAAGACGCTTAGGTCTGGAAGAATACGTGACCACCAAAAAATGGACGAAGAAAATGGACAAATGCGTAATTATGAAAAGAAAAGAGAGGGGGGCAGGGGGGGGAGTAGGGGGGAATAGGAGGGAGAGAGTTATAAGGAAAGAAAGATGTAAAGAGACAAAAGAGAGTGGGGTAAAATAGTGAAGTGGATAATTGTTGTACTAAATATAGTACCGTGTTCTCAAACCCTCTCCCCGGGCTGGCGCCTTCATGAAACCCCTCTGTGTTCTCACGTCATCCATTGCATTGTTCATGCCTGATCCCACTTTAGATGTGCGACTATGAGCTCTCAAAGCTTCAATATCAGCCCTCCTTTGCATGATTGCGCGTAGATCTATACAGTACAACCAGATCTCATCGTTTCTAAAGGACACGCAGAGAAGCTCTCATAAATATTGTGTTGAGCGGACAAGTAAATAGCGGAAACAGTTATTACATTGCTTCCTTTTCTTCTTCTTCTTCTTTCGTTGTTCATCTAGTCTTTTTCGTTACTTATAGCAATATGCTTTGGGTGAAGTGAAATCATACTTTATGAGATATTAAAATCAAGCATCTGTTGTAATCATGGTTTGTACACTTGAACTTTAGCAAAGTTCGTTCAGTCAATCAATGAATCAATCAGTCAATTACCCAGTGTCAACAATCTATCTATCTATCTATCTGTCTGTCTATCTATCTATCTATCTATCTATCTATCTATCTATCTATCTATCTATCTA
>JBCEWB010818079.1:0-16247 GCA_039654565.1 Peronia peronii
CCCCCCTCCCCCCCCCCCCCCCCCCCCCCCCCCCCCCCCCCCCCCCCCCCCCCCCCCCCCCCCCCCCCCCCCCCCTCACACCTCTTCTTCTCTGGTTTTGGGTAGAGAAATAGATACGAAGATGTTTATTTTTATTTATTTATTTTTTTATTTTTTATGCATAGTGGTACTTTTGTTTTTCTTTCATTGGTGGACTGGACATACAGATAGTTTGTTTGTTTGGTTATTTCTGTTTTGATCAGTGGAATAGACATACATAATTGTGTTTGTTTGTTGATACTGTTGTTGTTGTTCAAAGAAATTGATTTTCAGATGGTTTGTTTTGCTTAAGTTTGTTCAAAGGTATCAACACACAGATGACTCGGTATCTGTTGTTGCTGTTGTTGCTGTTGTTGTTGTTGTTGTTGAGCGCAATGCATGCGCAAACTGTCTCATGCTGTGCTCTGTTTGGTTATTCAGTGCATGAGATGATGTAAACTCAGATATGGATATGAATAATTGGCATGCCTAATCGGCAGCATCTCACTGGAATCTAACTCCTACGGAACGAACGTTTGCACACGCTCTATAACATCACATTTGCCTTGTCTTATTTTCTGTACAATCCCATGTCTTGTCCTAGTTATTGCCAAAGTCATGTTTTTAACCCTTGGAATACAATGATTATATCCTATCCTGTTTGAGAAATTTTTCAATTTTTAAGTGTGCCAGGACAGTTTATCTTTATCGTAAGTACCCAGCGTTTATAAGAGTGCAAATATCTAGTGTTTAATAAAATAACTGACAAAGGCCAGGGATTCTTAAACAGCCTATACCATGAACGTATAGACATCATGGATAAAGATTAATCTTCCCAATGCCCCATGTGCGTGTTTGCGCTTTGTGTTCTAGATTTTGTGATTTAGTGTATTGATCATCTCCATGTCGTAGAGTGACATTTCTGACCTGAACTCTTGGGTACATTCAGTCCAGCGCTTATTTGATTTTGGCGAGCTTGTGACCACAGGCCACATTAACCCTTAATATATCGACAGAAACTGCTAGTGAGTCATATTTTCTTTTATGACATTTATATTCATATGTTAACAAATGTCAGTTTATGCCTGAGTTTATTTGGCATTAATACATTATAACTGCATTGCAAATCGTTCGGTATGGAATTTCTGTGTAAAATTCAGTAGGCTAAACTTAACCTGTGACCAAATCGATGCCTTGATGCTTACAGTGTTAATAACATCGCAGCGGTCGAGCTCCTAAATCTGAATTTGTTTGACATATTGTGATCGTTGACTTGTACGAAGTCAGTGATAAAGTGAACCTAAGGCTGACCCATACTAATCCTGTCCAGGGGAGTTATCGGGAAAATGTCAACGAAAATAATGAGCAGTCTGTTTTCTCGATTTACAGATTTTCTTTCTTTCTGTGTGTGTGTGTGTTTTTTTTTTTTTTTTTGTTATCTCATGTGGTATAGATATAAAATGCAACAGCTACGCTGTAAAATTAGCATTGGTTAGAAAGTATGAATAGGTACCCTAGCCCTTGGCCCTGTGAACAATTTAATTAATTCTCATGGTTCATTTTGCCAAAATTACATGATTTCGTTCGTTCATATTGACAGCATTACGTTCAATTTTGAACATTAAAACATTACGTTCTAATCTTCTTAGAATCAGATCAAAGTTCAGAACTGATGTTTACACGGTTCTAATTCAGAAAACAATTTAGAAATGAAAGCTTTCCGTTTCCACTGTTCTAATTTTGTTTTCTATTTAGAATTATTGACTTTAGAATGCGCGTTTACACGGTTCTACTTCGACTCTTAGGTTAGAATACCAGTGCTTTCATTGCCTCTTTCGAACCTCACCCACTGCTCTACAATGCTCGACTCAAGGCATGTTATTCTTATAAGTAATAGCTACACTCATCCAAGACACCATTTCACTCAACTGACCCTTTTTCTTTCTTTCTTTCTTTTTTTTGCTTAGTGCTCTGGATCTAGACTAGATCTAGATCTAGATCTAGAACTCTCGGTCTTGATTCACTTGTAGGAAATTTCAGGCGTCTCCTCTCTTCATGAATTCTTTTGTTCGTTTTTCTTTTCCTCTTTGAGTCATGTTGCAATTGTTGTACAACTAGCAGTGCGGCTAAGACATCTTCGTCACTTGAGGACCCCGGTGTTTTCCGTCGCCATCTTGCTCCGCTTGTGATTCTAACTTGTGCCCATTTAAACGCGGTGGAGATTTTCAGAAACGAAATCAGAAAGAGGCGCTGCTTTCTGATTTTGGGCAATGAATTCTAATTTAGAATCCAAGTTAGAAGCAAGTTTTCACCCCACAGAAACGGAAAGGACACAAAGTGAAAAAAAAATTAGAAAAACGCCGACTTTCCAATTAGAAACAGGAATTTAGAATCATTTTTAGAACCGTGTTGTAAACACGGCTTTAATGGCAGGTTTCTTTTACAAAAATTATTCATGATTTTGAAATGCATGTTTGAGCATGAAGAAATGTTTGTTGTCTTCTTATTAAGTAACTCTAACACTTGCTTAAATATGTTTCTATGTATGTTACTTGATACTTATTTTGGATGTTGCTTCTCCATCTCTTCCTTTGTCTTCCTTTTCAGTGGGCTACTCTGACTACCTTTGTGAGAAGGTTTTGCAAAGCCTGATGATCGAGACACATAATCGTGTCGTTCCAATTTTCATTTCTCCACTGTAGTGAGTTCAAACAGCTTCCAGGTTCTCTTTGCGAAATTCTTCCGCTGTTACACAGTTTCTGTAGTTTATGCCAATGTCTTTTCCGTAGCATCTTATTTTTATTGCAAAGATCGGTCTTTGTAAATCTGCCTTGAATGCCTGGTTTCATAGACATAGAGAATTACTGATAGTACAAGTGCCAGCACAAGATGAATCTTTGGCCGTAGTTCTTGTCTTTTCAGATAGACTGGAGTCTTCCTTAGGCCCTGTACAGTAATCTTGCTGTGTATAATGTATGCGATCCTTGCTAAAATGTTTGACATTGAACCTTCGCTTTGAATGTGACGGAACCGAGGTATTTCACGCTCTTCCACACTGTCTCTTAAGCTTGTTCCATTGACTGCAGCTTCAGAGGTGATGTGCTGAATATTGTTTGTCATAGACTTAGTCTTCTCCGCGTTGATTACTATGCCGAGCGACGCAGCTCTGCCCAGGTGCTGTACCAACATAGCCAGCTATCTTCCTGTCCTGCAAGGCCATCAAATCGTAGGTTTGTGATAGTGCATCTCCCAACGAACAATATGCTTGTGTGATATTCTAAGGCACCTTCCATAATTTTTTTCCAGGAACCTATTGATGAGGGTTGGGAAGAGGAGGCATCCGTGGTGTACTCATACAGTCGCGGGAAACCAGTCACCTTTGCTGTCATTCAACATTACTGCGCTTGTGCTCCTGTTGTATAGTCTTTGTATGTAAAATGTATATTTATGTATGACACTATTTTTGCACATTGAATACAGGTTATTATGTGCCATGTGTTGTTGTATCCTGGATTCAGAGGCTAAAATAAAAATCTTATCAAATTTTGGAATAGAAACAGCGCAATATAATAAGACAAATTCTTGCAGTTTCGTTGATTTACAATTTACCGCACACACGTTTCGTTTCATCAACTTACGAAACCCTTGAAACATTCTATGCAAATCGTTTGACCGCCATCTTTGTGCCTTTGTTTTTTTTTTAACCAGTTCATGCATTTTTTAAAAAAAATCAAATGCCGAGAACTCCCCATTAGAACGTTAGGTTTAACCACGATCATAAGATCATAGACTGTTACAAATGAAATCAATTCTATCAAGAATGATAATTTCGATTATGACCAGAGTCTAGAATTCTCTGAAGGCTTTACATGTGAAGAAACATTCACTGATAGGATATTCATATGCTTCCAGATGCTGTCATGTTTATGTTTATCAGGAATGCTCTTTCTTTACAGTTAAAAGCTAGATGCTCACGTTGTTACTGACATTTTGATACTGTGACTTGGACAAAATTTTCATTAGTTAAGTTAATCATTTCCATCCTTACAAGCCTAATTGTTGCTGCCATTGCTTTTAGAAAATTTGCAATTGTATGGAGTTCAGCCATTTTTCTATGGATATTAACTTTACCTGAATGATGAAATGGTATTAGCTCAGTTTTCGTGACTTTGACAAATAGAATAATTTGATTTTGATTGCAATTTTCTAAAAAAGCAGGGAATCCACAGCCTCGGTGAGAGATTTTTTAAATAAGGGTCAAACCGATACGGTCCTGCGACTCAAAGGGTATGGCAAAGCGTGCGCACCTCGATGTTCGTATTTTGGAGGATTAAACTGAAAGCTTATCAAATACAACATGTTTGTTGTTGTGGATGCTCTGCGAGCGGAAATAGAAGAACAATAACATCATGCGTCCTTCTATGGAACGTACAATTCGGATTAAACACCCTCGCGAATTTACTATTCAGTTATTATCATTTTTTAGAATAAGTCAAACATTAAGTTTCTTTCGGGTTTATTTAGGTAGAAACACAGATCTGTAAGCAACAATTTTGTGAGCCAAATTTCAGACGGATATATTGAGGAGTTTTTGAGTCCATAAGATTTTTATGGGTTTTGTTGCAGATTTCTAGTACAGACTGGCGATGCCACTTAAGGCAGGCGGGCTTTCAATGTCCAATTTGACATAGATCGCGCATTTTCCAGAAAAGCTCTGCAGGTCAAGAATTAAACAGCATATTATTATTCGTATGTGAGAGATGACTGGAAAATGGGGAGGAATAGTTGGCCATATTTATTGGAAATGAGTACTGAAAGTGTTGGGCGATATAAATCGGTGTCAGAAAATACTTGCTGCTGTTATACTGGCCAAGCTATCATCGAAAAGACCCATGTGAGCTGATAAGAAAACGAGAAAAGAGGCATGGTGAATAGAAGCAGAGAAAAGATGAGAGTTCATAGACCTCGGACTGAGGTCACAAGGTAGAAAGTTTATATTCACCACCATAGCGGATATTCTTTAAGCTTCCAGCCTAAGCTATCATCGCCATCGTCAATTTGTCATAAATACATGACATATTAGCGGTATTTCGCGTGATGCCTTGACCATGCCATCTTGCATACCATTTTATAGACCAACGCGATTGCTCTTGCTAAAAAAAAGTGCCTGAAAAATCTACCTAGCCATTCTGAATTTTGTGTCAAAGAAGAGTGGTTTTTTTTTCTTCCCATAAAATTGCACGCAGCGCTACTGCTCTTCCTTTTCGAAGATAATCTTCTTTTCTTCATAAAGAGTTCCGTATATTACTATAAGAGAACGAATTTAATGATACCCCAAACAAGACTCAGAACGCAATTTTCTTCTCGTCATTGAAAAGATACCCCTTATACGTATGATAGTACTATGTACTGCCTACTCTCAAAAAGATTTGACCAAGCTCTTCTCGAATCTCATGAGGGCTTTCTTTATCCTTTTTCATGTGTGTTATAAAGATTCTCATCAGTATATTGGGTTTCCATTTCGATAAACCTCCTTTTAAGATTATAAATCTTAATTCAACACAAAATGAAATCAGTGAACTCAAAAATGTGGCTGCATCGTCAAGCTAAACAAAAACCCAACCCAACTCAACACACGAATCCATAGGTCATGGTCTGGTTCTCTTGCAGAAGGTTTGAGTGGGAAATGTTTGTATTTTTGTCCATGTAACAGAAGAGTGCTTGCCCAGATTACATAGCGTGAGTATCAACCGCTGATCCATACAACATTACGACAGTAGAAAGGACAAGTGTGGTATATTAGTGTCTTGTTCATTCTGTCTGTAGACCTTGTTGGAAATGTACAGCACTCAAAGTGGTTACTCTTGTCCAACAGTATCTGAGGAATCTTTCGGAACTACTGTGAAGTCTCCACCAATGATTAAATGATATTGAGTGAATGGTTTATTACTTAATTGAAAAGTGTCTGTCGTCGCTGTTGCTGTCGTTAATCGATTAAATCAGTCCTTTGTTAACACTTTGAAAATTGTTCACTCGACTTCAGATAGAGAATGCCTTTACTTTTACTCGACAGCCCACATTGACCAAGAATATTCATAAAAGGTTCGTCATAATAATGCAAAAAATGGCTGCCCAAAAATGGACTTAGAATAAAGTCTAATTTCTTTCCCCATATACTATTTCATACAATTCTGTGGTTGAGATAACTTCCTGGGCTGCATCCTTGAGGAGCACATAAAAATGCAGGCAACATCAAAACCTTTGGGTCCAACTTTTCAAGGTGCACACTCCTACAACCTTTCACTGAGCTGTTTATAATCTGAAAGTCGTTCTCTTCCCATTTACTAGGGCCTGGTAGGTGAGCCTGATTGGTTGCCAAGAAAACCATATAGCTTGACTTTTCACACCTCGTCAGTGCCTGCCCGCTGACTGCCTCACCAGGGATCAAATCGCGGGGTTGACCAGGTAGGCAGTTAACAGGAAATCTTTCTGACCAACCCTATTATTTTCCTTTGCCAAACACAGGGCAAGTTGAACAAGTGGTGTAAAGAAGAAAAGCATCACTTTTCTCCATGTCATTTGAAAGATTAATCACACACACACACAAAAAATTGATAAAATTATTACAAGAAGAAGAAAAGACTTTCTTTGTTCTGTGAATTTTTCAAAACTTTTGAAGTTGTATTTTCAAGCAAAGAGCACAAAAGTAAATTCATCCTTTTTGACTGTACTTTGTCTCCACACTTGACAGTGCGTGGATTCACTGTAGAACCTGCTGATTCTTAAGTTTCAGGGCCCCGAAGCTCAAAGAGGATAGGATAAAACCTATTGATTTCTTGATACGGAGTGTGTTGCTGCTACTGTCAGAAGTGTCTCTGACATTTCGGTTTGCTTTGAGATCTGAAAGAAATGGGCGTGCCACAACACTATACTAAAGTGTGATGTTCAGTGTTACCTCGCAATTCTGTACGTTTCAGCTGGAATTGAAGAAAAGGGAATATCGACGAGAAGATGGAGGGCTCTCACCAGCAGAAACCTCGCAACTGGCATGAGATAATTACATCTGCCTTTGACACTGCAAGGTCTTCTTCTTCTTCTTATCCAGCCTTTAACTCCGTTCTGGCGGTGGAATTTGATAGTATCAGAGGATGGGAATAACATATATAATTCCATCAACTGTGAACGACACTGCCTCTAGAGAAAGAATGAAGCTTACATCAAGCCTTATTCTACCGAAATCCCAGCATAACGGCATGATGACAGAGAATTTGCTGATGTTGCTGTTATTGTTAACAAATTTCCTTGAACTTTGTTTAGAGGCTTTGATTCAGAGCTTAATTACGTTAGTGGACTCCAAACTTTCTATACAACTGAAAAAGAAGTACACTTGGCTGGATCTGATTCATGAGCTAAACTAACGTACTTTAAAAAAAAACAAAAAACTAATTTTTCTTTCAAAACTTTGTTTCGTGAAAATCGTCATTAGGTTTGCTATGTCTCTTTTTTTAAACAGTTAGTGAACAAAATGAACGTTTACGAGAAGGAAGTAACTCAGTAGGTGGTCTTTTCTTACTGTGGGAAGATATATTTGAACATTTGAATAGAGAAATATTGAAACTGGGATGAAAAAACAAAACAAAACACATACACAAAAGCGTTCAGCCAAAGTACCTTGGAGTATATTATGTTTTATAATTTTCCCTCCTACTTCATGAGACCAGGAGAAATTGAACAATGGGCAGTTTTTCAAGTCCGTGGTCAGAGGTGAACCTCCACGCGAAAACAATAATATACACTGGAGAAAAAATTACACTTTGATGAGATCTTTCTTTTTTTTTTTTTTTTTCATAAAGACCATAGTTCGAGAACGGCGATCTTATGGCTGGGATTATTTACTGTACTTATTTTAGCTCTCACGTACAGAGGTAGGAGAAATTATATTTGTACTGTACATTGTAAGATTATTATTCGTTCTATTATCCTGTGTGAGTGATATTTGATGCAGATTATTACGTTCATCGTGATAACTAGTAAAAACACACACACCACGAAACAGAGACGAAGATAACAAGAATGGTAGTGATGGTAGTGGTGATAGTGATGGCGGCTATGGTGAAAGAGATCACCTTGGAAACAGTGGTGATAGTTATTTTCAAATAAACAGGACGGAAACTTCCTCCGTCTTCTTCCCCCTTTCCCTTCCCATCGTCTCCGTCTTCTATAATGTTAGTTTATAGCTCACCTGGCTGATGAATGGAAACAATTTGGCTGACTGAACATCCTGGTTACTTTATTCAACTACTTTTGTCCAAATTGGAACATGACACCGACCTGAAATTGTGAGACATACTTAACTACCTTCTCTACCGTTATTGATGTCGTTTTACTCTAGAAGCCAGAACAAAATCCGGAAGTAAAACCCACCAAGCTTGACGAGCAAACTAATCATCGTGTCTTCATCGGGTAAAACTCCGGATATAACATTACGTGTATTCTTCTCCGGTGTCCCGTGTTCTATCATACGTACACTGCCATGGACATTAACCAGCTATGACCACCAATAGCACCTAGTGCTATAAGGTTACCACAGGCTCCCTACCCTCCTTTTTTTCAAAACCGGACTCACAAGTTTTACAAAGAGTAAGAGATTTGATATATGACTAGATTGAAAAAAAAAAAAAGCTGACACTTCACCACAATAATATTTATCTAAATACTGAGCAGACTGACGGCGGTGGCTATCTCGAAATTTGATAGTTCGCTGGATATGAATTGTTGAGAATAACAGTTTGCTGGGGAAATTAGGTATGAATGCTCAGAAACTCATTAATGACATGGCTTTTGTTTTCAGTTCTAAGTGGCATTTGATGCAGATTGTTATGAGTATTGCAGTGATTTATATGCTCAAAACGGTGGCCAAGATAAGTAGTGGTCGTGGTTGAACTGGTGGCGACTACAGCAGACACTGCGTTGAAAATTGGGGTCGTGGTAATGATAGTATAGCAGTAGTGATGATGATCATACTGTGATAATAAAAATGTTGATGTTGATAGCAGTGATGGTGATGGTGATAGTGGTGATGGTAGAAATAATTCTGATAATAGCGGCGAGAGAAGGAGGGAAGGTGGGAGGCGATGTAATACCTTTGTAACAATTGATGCGACTAGCAGTTATAGTGCGGGTATTAATATCGATGGTAGTGTTGGTGAAGCTGGTAAGGCTATGATAATAAAAGAAATGGTCGTGGAAACGTGCAGGAGTAACGGTCCATCAAAGCTGGTGGTAATAGTGCTGCTGGTGACAGAAATACTGTTGGCTTTGTCAACACAGCAGTAAAAGTTCTTTATTTTGCGTCAAAAATAGTTATGAGTGAGAACTGTGATGTTCAATTTATAAATCGGTAGAATTGCATATGTGTAATGTTTTAGCTAATTTTCTCTCTATCACTGTCGAATTAATCTGAATACTTTTCTGTTGTCTTTTTTTTTTTTGAATTGCCGTTATTTCATAATGAGAAGGCTTCAGTTCTTCGGTTTCAGAACTCGGTGAATGAAAAGATTTGACGGAGCCAATGAAATAATTAGAAATATGCTCCATACATGTCAATAACACTCGGAGATTCAAGAGATAACAAAAAATGCAAAGCGGGGGATAAACATACAGAATAAGAGGAATAAAGAATCCCAAAATGCATTCTTTATCTATCAGCATTATGCTAAGCACAAATAACATAATAGAAAGGATGGAAAAAAAGAAAGATTGAGATAAGGGCCAAAGTTGTGACGAAGAGACAAGATAGATAAATCGTAATTAACTAAAGAAATAAAAATTCATAAAGTGTTTGAGAAATGTGTCGATATAGACCTGTAATGAAACACAAGGTAGAAATTTTGATCCCACGACCTATAATAGTTTGAAACACTTTGTATCACTCTGTTACTTGTAATACATAATTTTAAAAATTATTTTACTAGGAATTGGCACAACATCGCGTCCTGTTGTTCTGTTTTCGTGTGTTTTATATATATGTACTTATATATAAAGATATATTCGTTAGCTATATATATTTTATGACAGTGTTTTTTTAATCTCCGTTGTCTGCTATTTTTTTTTAAAAGGACATGTTTTAATGCTGTCCGAAAACAAACATTAAAAAGGCTCACTGCAATGAAAATCGGTCAATACAAAATAATTTGTCCTTCTGAGTGTAGTTCATCGTCAAAGTCGAGTGCTACTTGCGTGCAAATAGACAATGATTACATTCGCCGAAAAGCTCCTTGATCTCCCTTCTGAACCTTGACCCTGTGACGCAATACAGAAGAAAATTGAGGACGTTGTTGGTGGTGGTCAGCATAAACAATAATTTGTTGACACTGAGTCCAACTACGCCCAAACCCTGGTCACCCTGCACGTAGGGGCTCAGGAGAAAGCCAGAAATGGGGACATTACATATGAGAAAAGTCATATTTACCGACAAAAGAGTGACCGATAAAGATGTGTCTTTAGCACGCGATACCTTCTGTTTCACTTTCGTGGATTTTGAAGAAGATACATGATGTACTTCATTTGCTGAGGATTTTGCTCCAGCTTTCAAGACACGTTTTTGACTCTTAGCGATTCCCACTACAATGATAACGTTGAATATTGATAATATGGTGCAAGGAAGATACGCAAATATGGTCCCATCTGCGAAGAAATACAAAACATGTAAAAGATCTCGCTCGTAAATAATGGTACAATGACGAGTAGTGGTCGAGTTGGTTGAGGGATCAAATATCTGCAGATGTCCACGAATGAAGAATAGTGGTGAGTACAAGAGGAGGATTGTGAAAAAGATAACCAGCACTGCACTCCTCGTTATATACGGAGAACACCAGACTCGAACTCTATGAGGCCATAGAATGGACAGAACCCTTTCTGTGGTCACTGCAACCAGGATCCAGCTGGTGCATGAGAAGAAAGTATTGGTCAGCCAAGTTATGACCTTGCACACAATCAAATTATCTCGTAAGTCGTAGCCTATGGTGGAGATTATCATGTAGCGAGTCAAGCCGGTGATAATGGCTCCCAGGTCTGTCACGGATAAGAAACGGAAGTAAACAGCCACATTGCTGCCCTCGAAGGCTTTCCTGCTGAATGTGATGAAGGCCAGAGGATTACATGTGCAGCCCACGATGATGAGGAAGCCGCTGTAATAGACAGATAGCCAGCTGACTGCCTCACTGAACAGGTCAATGTGAACATTTACCTGTAGCACTGAAATATTTGTCATCCTGGTAATCGTTGCGAGGCCAGCACATTCAGCGAAGGAAGATCAAATTGATTTATCACGACTATCAACAAACGTCCGTTGTTTTAACTCACTCGCATCTGCACAGTCTATTATGGGTATTTTCAGTTACACAACTGAGGAATATGACAAAGGGCAGTTACTGCTGTACACTATTATCACACTTTCGGACGTTTTGCTGCAATTTTGAACAACATACATAAAAGAGTCTGTTTTATCTACGCCATGAGTTACAATGTCCAGGTACCCTGTCACCTATAGAAAATAATAGCTCCTTGGGAAAAAAAGGAGACAAAAATCCGAGTTGTATTATTTCTTTTCCTAAGCTGCTGGAATGGAGACACGTGATTGTTATTCTACTCAGTTCTCAAGAAACACCAAACATTTTCTTGGTTTGGTTACAGTTGTAATCTATTTGCACTTCTCCGATGCCTAGGGGCGACTTTCTTGATGGAATTAGGTTGGAAGGAATAAAATAATAATAATAATAATAATAATCATACACTGTTCGTAATCAAAAGATTCCATTGAACATTAAATTTTACGGATATAAAGTGTGAAACATGAAAACGTTGTCTCAAAGGTTGATTCATATAGATGTGATAATATTCTCACACAATAACACACTATGCAGTATCTTGTTGCTGAGGATATTCTAGGTTTGTTCTAACTTAGCCGCCCCTCTGGGACACAAAATAAATAATTATTCTGTTTCGTGTTCTAAGAATATAGAAGGAGATTATCATCTCTGGGTTTTCTTTAGGAGAGAAGCCCTCAATGATATCAATAAGAGTAGAAAAGGGCCGGACAGATGAGGTATCTGTTTATCTATGAACAAAATGCAACAGTGAACGGTGACCGATACAGGAGGGTATATCAGTTTTATTCAGACAGTCTACGTTAAAAAATTCCTGGACAGACCTTCGGACAAAACATGAAAACGTTTTTCTTCTCCTATAAATCTGTTATAGCCTTTGCAAAGAAGAATCGGTCAGGCTTATGAGAAATAGGTTTATTGTAGGCCTTGAAATTCGACAGAGACTATTCTGTTTTCCCCTCATAAAGTATTAAATTATTTTCCTGAATGAAGTATTAAACTGTGTTGAGTGCGCGAGAAATCTCGTGAGAGATAGGAGTTATCATTTTGCTCATTACTATTTTTCAATTATTTGTTATTCATACACTTACAGTTTACAGAGTTTCAATTTGACTTGAAATATCGAACAGATGAAACTGCTTTATTTCGTCCGTGTCCCCTGGGAAATGGTAAAAATCAATTTCAGGGAAGAAGCAAACTTTTACGCAATAATGATTATATAACCAGGAAATAAATTTTGAAAGATACTTTCTTGCCTTATCGGATCCAGCCATAACATACGGTCATATATTGTGAGATAATTGCTTAGTTATTTTGAGAAAAAAAAGTGGAAAATCAATTTCATTTAACCAAATAATATCGCACACGTGTTGTATTTCAAATGGTTGTATTTCAAATGGTTGTATTTCAAATGGCAAAAATTGTTTCTGAATTTCAACATTGGAAATAATGCTTGTATTAAAAGACTCAGCATTCAGCTATGGCCTAAACTAAATTTTGCCAAAAAATGACGTAGACAATTATTGTATGACGGTGACAATATGCACATTTGTGAACCAGTTCGGACAGACAGAATGACGAGAAGTCAAGTCTCTAACGTACTGAGCAATAGGTTAGATAAAACAGTAGTGTATAGCTCCACATTCAACAGAATCATGTCTCATCATTGAGCAATTTGCTCGCTTGAGATCATGAACACATCGTGATGAGAACCGAAATCTAATACGGTAGTTGTCTCAAAGTTTCTTTCATGACTTTATACCTAAAATTGCTCAAGATGCGCTGTTTTTGGGTAATAAGGAATCTTATATTAATCCATTTAATCACCCAAGTCGTTTTTGTTCATTCCTGTTTGCTTTGCTATTACGGTAATCTTAAGTTAAGTTCACCTCTGTCTGTGAAATATCGTAATAATAGCTTTGTTTGTTTGTGTTTAATTTTTTGTTTTTCTCTCTTTCAAAGTGAAAATGTGTTTCTGTTTGCCGCTGGATCAGTACAGATCAAAACTCTTAACAATGAATGCCTACAATACACAGTAAGGATTCCTTCTTATCTGCCATGTAATTACGGTCTAGTAAACATCGATTTTAGTCTTTGGCAATGGAAAGGCATTTCTCTATGTTTGACCTGAAGCTTTTTATTATCCTTTAGCTGCCTTGGGCGTTTCTTACAGATCTTTAAGATAGTCATCTTTAACATTCCGTACTCGCTGTAATTATGATAAAGATAAATATTTTTCTTTTAGATTTTTTCTTTATTTTTACTATTATTTATAGCTTTCATGTTCATAATGCGACATCATGATCGAATCTTTTTTGTTAAACATATCTTTATCCTCAGAATCCTTTTGCCATTTCACATGAAAGCATAAAGAAGAGATATTAAAACATTGGTCTGTGAGAGTGTAACATTTATATGGCGTTCTAGAAAATTATGTTGTATGGTAAACATTGTCAATCTTCGTTTTAAATAGATGCCATGAAAGATTGATATCTTACGTGTCCGTATAAGACTGACATGAAGCTTTTTTTTTACGGGAGGGGAAGGGGGGGGGGGGGGGAGAACATTGGAGCTTTCTTTTCCTTGGACAACTGTTATTCACTGCCTGACAAGTTTCCCTCAGGGCGTTGCGCTTTTTTCATTCACCGATTCCCTTTTACTCTGACAGGCACGAATCTCTTGAGAACTATGCACAGTACAGGAGACGTGAATTTATACATTGTTAATTCAGTCCTCTTTCATCCGATTTAGGCTCAGTTATTGATTCGTTAATTGTTTAAAATCTACACATAAAATATTTACACATAACTTATGATGGTGTTCTTATTTCGACGTTCGTGAAGTAGTGTTGATAAATAGACCATTGACATGTAAACAGACAGATGAAAAGAGAGACAGAGGAAGATGCGGACGAGCAGACGAATAATTCGATATTAGGAATGGAGATAAGGAGGTAATGATAGGGAGGGAACAGCGATGGAGTTACAGTAGAGAGACAAATTAATATTTAGCTATTGTAAATGATTATGTACATACAAACTGGCGTACAGATAGACAGACAGACAGCCAATCAAGATATAGACAAATAGACAGAAGCAGACGGCTATAGACAGGCAGACACGGACAGATGGAAGGCTCCATTTTCTGTATCTTGGGCTGTGCTGTCTGTCTTCCTTAGACGTAATGGGAGATCGTTTCGACCAGCCCTGCTACTTCCTTTAAGTTTGCTAGACAAAAAGCGGTATTGAACAAGCAGTGTAAAGAGGGATAAATCACTTTTGTGTCCTTTGCTCGAAGCACACACCATGAAATTTAAAAAAATAATAATAATAGAAAGAAGACTTTCTTCTTATTGTTATAATTTTATCAAATGTTGTGGTGCTCAATTTTTCGAATGGCATGAAATAAAGAGGGTTTTTTTTCCTCTTCACACTGTGTGCTCAAAACCTCTTTTTTCTGGCAAAGGAAAGTAATAGTACCGGTCCCAACGGTCTCCCATTGATTCATAACCTCACGCCCAGAGTTACCTGAAAGAAGGTGCGACCATCTTGTCGTAGCTGAGGGCCAGCAAGGAGTGTAAAGAATCCAGGTTCTGAATGAAGCTGGTCATGTTTCCGCCCAGAGTCCTTAGCATGTCATCATAGCCATGGCGCAGTGTGAACATGATGAAGTAGTCCCCAAAGACTTCCAGCACTGTTTCAATTGACAATCCTGAAAAGAAAATAGAGAGAACATATCAATAAGATGCAAGCTTTAACCGGACATAATCCTTTTAGGTAACAAATCGATCTTTTCCCCCCCGAATCTCGCTCTGGTCTGTTTTCTCCCACCATTGTGATAAATTCTGTATTCTTGGTCTTTGGTGGCTTCTTGGTAAAAGACATTATACAGAGCCTTTACTTTGAAAGTCGTCGTTACCTGCATACATTCGCAACTTCTCGAGTGTAGAATGATTTAAACGTCACTTTAAAACACACTTGTTGCAATAAGCAGCGTTCTGATTGATAAATTCAGTTATTCCTTTATGATGTTTGTCAGTCATGTCTAACGTTCAACTAATGGCTATGGTTGCATTAGATTACTAAATGTGTAAGATTATCTATGATAGTTCCACATTATGACTGTGTATATAATTCTTTGCTTTTATTTACATTGACGCATTTTCGATGTGTATGGCTGTAAAATGTTAGTTATCTAACGTGCTTCGAGTCCTTAAGGGGGAGAGGCGCTGTATAAATCAACGCCTGAAAGCCCAAATATTCTAAGTATCAGTGCCATCACTGCTTTGAGAAAATTGCATTTTGGTGAAATTAAAGCACTTTTCTATGAAAAATAACTTGATCCTGAATACTGATCTTGCGTTCATTTTTCATAAATTTGGCACTTACCGTAATTTGGCTTTCAAGGGTCAAAGGCCTTCATTATTGTTGCTGTTATTTCAAGCCAGCTAGAACTTTAAAGTGTGAACAAAAGAACAATTGGATAAGATATGTGGTAGAAACCCAAGCTCTTCTCAAGGAAATGACCTCAGTCTCCTCATTAGTTTAAACGTAAGAATCTTAATAGACACTGATTGGGAACGCACAATCCCTGTAATTGCCATGAAATTTCAGAAAAGCTCTGTGCTTGAAATTTGCAACAAGAACTTCAATATGTTTATAGATTATGAAACTACAGAACGCAATAATCGTCTCGAAATTTCGTCTCAAAGTTATTTTGGTTTCAGAAAAATCATTGTTCTTATCCATCCCCATGTCAACGAGCTTGGCCATTTAGCGTTTGTTGTTAAAGCGCGATAAATCAGTGAGGGGAAAGGGTGGGGTGAGAAGGGGGGGGAGGGGG